>MU182492.1:60037-70676 GCA_016904865.1 Pissodes strobi | reverse complement strand
ACAAGTTCAGTCCAAAGATATTGTGGACTTTTGGGAAAGTTTTTAGTTTGTGGCACGAAGAAAGGAGAAGAGAAAGTGAAGACACTGTATTAGAAGAAAAAGATCCGGAGACCAGTACTAAGAAGATGAGATATGCTCCACTTCCTCGTCAAGACAACAGGTTTGATGGTTTCAACTACTGGACAATTCACGAAAACTGAAAAAATCCCAACATGTGCCGTTTGGATACTTGCCAAATTCGTTCGAGAATAAAGTGTGGCAAGTGCAAGTTTTTTTGTATTTGAATAAAAATCAAAACTGCTTATTACATTCCACTCTAAATGTTTTTTTCTGCATTAAATATAATTCTTTAGTACAAATGTGCGATTTTTTGAAATTTCTCTTTGATACATGATAACCATTGAAAAATTAATTAATTTTGATGAAATTTTCTGGACGCATTCTTTTTAACGGTCATTCAAACTTTGTTGAAATTGGCGAGAAATGTAAAATGGTTAGTATTTTTTTGGGAGTGTATATTTTTGAAATGGAGTCATTTTGAGTAGTTCTAGCGCCGAAAAAGTAGCGAGGACCGAAAACATCGAGAGACAGTTCGATAGGGAGAAAAATACTCCATGTTCCTCTGTTTACATGCCGGAAAAAGTTTTTTTGTGGGAAAACGTAAAAACATCGATTTTTATTTTTTTTCTTATGGAAAAGCTCATTCTTCGACGAGAATCTTCACGAAAAGTTGTACAATAGGCCACTTTACTAATAATGATGTCTTTTCTACAGGCTGAGCTAATGGAATTTAAAATTTTTCCCATTTCGAGTTTGACACTAACAAGTGATATAAATAATATTAAATTCTTATTTGGATTAGTTTGGGTTAGTTTGGGTTAGTTTGGGTAGCATCTGTAATATATTAATTCGAATATTATTTTCCTACCTAATTGCCAAATTATATATCACACATATATGAGTGGGGCAATTGAGAAAGAACTACGGAGAATCTCGAGCGATTGCGTTAGATATTTCAAAGGCATTCGACAGAGTTTGGCATGACGGATTGCTCAACAAAGACGTCTTTCGGATTGCCAGCATCCCTCTGCAGCTGGCTTGCCAGCTTCCTAAGAACCGATCTCTGCACGTTTGGGTTTGATGGACACATCTTAGACCATTCACCATAAATGCGGGAGTGCCTCAGGGCGCAATACTTTCACCAACTCTGTCTCTCATCTATCTTAATGACCTGGTAACCGAAACCAATAATCCTGTTTACAGTTTTGCAGATGACAGTACCCTTGTCTTCCAATTTGTATCAGAAAAACCTTTCCAGCGACTGAGACTTATCACTGGAGACATGAGCAAATTACAACAATTAATCAAGATCTGGAGAAAGTTCGAACCTGGGCGACAAAAATTTGGTCCAATTTAATGCTGCAAAAACCCAAGAAGCAACGTTTACCAAGAAAGCTAATACGACGTGCCCTGACATCATTATGGCAGGATCGATCATTCCTTCATCCTCGTCAATTGGACTACTAAGTCTCTCGGTCAACAGCAATATGTTCTGGCATAACCACGTTGCTAACATCGCAAAGTCAGCCTCGCAAAAAGAAGCTTGGTGCGTTATTTCGCAACAAAAAACCGCAGCAGTTACTCTTGCTCGACAAAGCGCAAATAAGACCATGCTTAGAGTATTGCTTACACATAGGGGGTGCCGCACCTAAGAACACCCTAAAGCTGCTGGATTCCATTCAGAAGAGAGATGTGCGTCTCGTCGGCGACCCGGAGTTGACCCGGTGTCTGGATAGTCTAGAACATCGCAGACATGTGGCCGAGATTTCCCTTTTTTATCGTTATTTTCACGGCAGATGTTCCCATGATTTGGCTCGCATCACCCCGCCCCCAGCAGCACCTGTCAGAAGGTCACGACAAACGGCTAGGGCGCACCCGTTCGTCGTACAACTGGAAACGCCTAGAACGTCGCTTTACAAGGACTCTTTTGTCTGGCGGATTGCATCACTGTGGAACTCACTGCCAGGACCTCTGTTTCTCCTTAATTACAACCTACAACTGTTTATAGAACCATGTAACTCAACACCTTCGCACACGCACCGCTCGTCGAGTGCCATAGGATCTCCCTTTAGTGTGTGTGCCACTGCCACTATTATATGCAGTAACCATGTATTATACCGGTATGTACCCTATATTCACCTTTGAAGCACGTGCCTCCATGGGCTCAGATGTAACTCTTTAGACTACTACGTGTTGCATAAACTACAGCCCTTGCATTATTTAAAACCAGAAAATTCACATCAAGGTTTTTGTTGATGCGTCTTGCCCTCTTTCAAATAATAATTTCTTAAGATGATTAGAAAATATTGACGATGTTATTGGACCTGATTCAATACAGAAGTTAAATCTAAAATGCCAACAACACCTGCAAATATTAGGCAACATATGCTAGGTGAGGAATAAGGAAGACGCAAATACTCGGTAAATCTTAGCTGCTATATAGTCTAAGCAGAAAATCGAACTGTCTAAGCACTGATAAAAACAGCGAAGAGATTTCTTTAGTACATCTTCCTAAGAAATTGAAAATGTTATCTGAAGGTTCCGCTGATGCTGCAAATAAAAATATTAAGAGATATTCGATAATGCGTTATTTTATTCAATATTTGTAAAATACAAAGTTATTCGTTTAATATTTAGTACACATAGAAGAGAACATTCTGAAAAATGAAGAATCTACGATAATGACCCCAATCCGAAAAAGCTAAATAAATTAAAGCAAACAGCTTAGAATCACCCAGTGCTGCCAGGATATAAAATCAATTGCAAAAATAAGTGTTTGGCAAGAATATGCAAAGAAATAAGGTGGAAAACGAATAGCGAATTTTGGAAGCTATCAACAAGGGAGATAAAATGTTTTATTTCTAATACGTGCAAGCGATTGACAGTAAAACAGAGAAAGGGAGAATGTGCAAAGAAAAACTACATTTCACTACCACCTGAAAAATAAGCAGGGTGAGTCGATACATGTATGCAATATGCAAGACTTTCTTATAACTAACTAAGTAACTGTTGGGGTATAAACAAAATAACCATCGAATCCTACATGATATCTTATCAAAAACATCTAAAAGTCAGTTCACACCTCTTTAACATCGGCGCATAGGACAACGTTCCATCAGAAAAATACATGACAAAAATAAATGCTCATATTGAGTCCTTTAACCTTGAGGTTTTCGCAAGGAGCACGCCCCGGAAATCCGATATTTTGGTAGTGACGTAACAGATACGGCATATAGAATGTGATATATGTGAAGCATTTGAATTCCATGGACAAAGACAGTTTTCAGCTTTGCCCAGAAAATTGAAAAAAGTTATTTTAATACAAAAGTTAATAGCCTCTAATAAAACTTTTATCCCCCTTGGCAAACTTTCGGGAAGTAACAAGCCGTTCCCCGTTGTATTGTATTGAGGAATCAGTAAAAGTTCCAAAGAAGATATTATTAATACCTTCTACGTAGTTATTGAAATTAATTTTAATGACTTTTGTATTTGGAGAAACATGAGGTCGCAAACTAAGTTAAAGAGAGATTTACAAAACTGGCTGTATCTTTCAGATATTCTACAGATTGCGGTTGAGTGTACATTGAAATATATAAAAAAATTTATGGATAGTTTCATATTTTTGATTTTCTTATCAATGAATCCCATAGGATTCTCCAAGAAAAAAAGAGGTAACATTCGTAAACGATTAATTGCTCTGCTTCCAGAAAATAGAAAATTATCATGCGAAAATTTGCCGCACTTGAAAAATGAAGACGAATTCGTGTAGAATGGCCATAATTATTTAGTTAAAGGCGCGTTTTCACGGGTCGATCTGAGTTGAACGATTTGGGTCGTTCGACCATAGTTCGACCTGTGTTGAAAGCAAAAAGGTTTACACGGTAGACGATGCATGTTGAATAATTGTTGCAGAAAATGGCGTCACGTGAAATTATTGATGTATGTGTGCAATTAATTTGTTATTCAATTCGGGATGAAATAATGGCTAAATTCAAAACGAAGAGAAAAAAACAAAGATGTTAGACCAGACCATGGATTTTAATGAAATCAAATTAAATAATTTATTTATGTTAGCACTAAATAAGGTTTACACAGGTCAATAAAATTGTCATCGCATTAAGAAGTCTTCAGATTAAGTAATTCAATAAAATAGTTCTTAAGATTACTTAACACTCAAAAAACAGTTTAAAATACACTAAAGATTATTAAAATATTAAAACAGGTCAAAAAAACTATGGAACAACACGAAACTAACACACAAAGACAAAGATATTCTAAGAAACATTGAAGGATATTTAATTAGTCAAGAAGTCTATTGGGTCATATAAAGGCTTCTTTAAGAAGCCTGTCGAATCCTGCTCCTGAACACACCTCTGGGTTTTGTTTTTAAGGAGTCTGGAAGCTTGTTGTAAAACTTTACAGCCCAGTATCTCGGCCCACTGCAACACCTCTTAAGCCTATAAAGCCAGCAACAGCAAGATGTCCATTGAAGCGGGTGGCATAACCATGTTTCTGATCATTTGTAGGGAATTTTTCCATATTGTCCTTTATATAAAGAAGTTGAAAATATTTGGAAAAGTTATGATGTTTAACTCAATGAACGTTTGTGTACAATCATCTCTATACTCCAGACCACCAACAACTCGCACTGCTCTCTGCTGTAAGGCAAAAATCCTGCGCCACAGCGGGCTATGTCCCTATGCCAGGATCGCATAGGACATACCAGCATGAAACAAGGCAAAATACGCAGTCCTTAACACACCCACGGACACTGTGCCTGACAAATTGCGCAACGCGTATATGCCGCTCCTCAACTTCTTTATCAACCTTTCTATATGTGCATCCCACTCAAGACCACTATCCATCTGTACCCCCAAGAACGGCGCAGTCCCACGAGACGATGAACACCCCTGTGCATCTCTTAAAGAGAAAAGGAGATGACCAGTGTTGGATTCATTTAAGACTAAGCTATTTTTTTCGGACCAGTTTCTGGCCCTCGACTGTGCCTCACCCGTGCCATCCAGATAGTAGTGTCATCGGCAAACAAGACATAATGTTCCTTTACCCGACACTCCATCCACCACTACCCCTTGAGGTCATCCTTCCAAGTACGATGCTAATAGGTCAATACTGTTTTGACCAAATTTATAAAGATGAAGTTTTTTGATGAGCAACTTGTGCGATACACAGTCGAAGACCTTGCTTAGGTCGCAGAAGATGGTACCAATATGTTCTTTGTTTTCAAAACCATCCATAATGAATGATACCAGATTTAAAATAGCTTGCACAGTATTACGTCCTGCCCTACTGCCAAACTGTTCATCACACAGTAGTGAATTTGCCTCGAGAAACAGCGCGACTCTCGAAGACATACAGTTTTCAAATATGTTTGCGAAAATTGGAAGCAGGGAAATCGGACGATAGTCAGAAACATCCGTCTCATCTCCTTTCTTAGAGATGGGAATCACAATGTTTTTTTTAAACAGGAGGGGAAAATACTCTCCTTGAAGCAAAGGTACAAAGTCTACTTCGAGAATTTGCCGTGGAAGACCCAGAGGCTTATAGGAATCATCTAAGAATGGATAATGCACATTTTGAAGAACTTTTATAAAAAACTATTGGAATAATTCGAAGAAACGATACAAATCTGTACGACGAGAAGTTTACACATTCCATTCCAGTCGTTCGACATCGATTCGGCGGCAATCGCCGACCAAAAGTAGACAGTCTTTCTACTTCCGTCGAATCGACTCACTCCGCCGAACGGCCAAGCCGAAAGGTGGTTTACATATTCAATTTTCTTTCGATTCAATAATCGACCCAAATCGTTCAACTCAGATCGACCCGTGAAAACGTGCCTTAACCAAATCAGTTACGTATTTCAAATTTTGTAAACTACAGTTACGGCAGCATTTTTGATCCATTAAAATATTCCCTGGACCATTAAAAAGCCTTTTCTAACTTTATTCACAGGAAAGCTGAAAACATAAAATAACTTCTTATACAATATCTTCATTTTAAAACTTACCACCCACGTTATCTGCGTAAATAGACAGATTTTAAAAATTCCCAGAAACACGGCAACAAATTTATTGAGGAGGAATATTATTTTACGAAAAATTGGATAACCCCCTAACAGATAGAGTTACCATCCCAAAACTTTTAAATGAGAGTAGGGTTCGACTGACACATCATTTTAAAGAGCTTTTTATTCTGTACATTTTGACGTCCCATTTTTTAAATTTGACCTTACCGTTACAGAATAACATCGATTTTAAAGTTTAAATAAAAAAAATAATAAATTAATGAAATGTAGTTATCTGCCAAAATCCTATAAATGTTAAGGGACAATAAAGGCCATTCTACACGAGCAGTGCAAACGCGGCAGTTCTGACGTTACCTACCGCCTCTTTCAACCGAGCCTATTGTTTTATTATTGAAATATCAAATGTCAAGAGTTTGAAAGGAACGACTTTGCTGATAAGGGCCGTAGCCAACATCACTGAGTTTTTTTTTAACAATTCCTGTAGAATGACCCTAGGTGATTTTTTAGAGCACTTTGAAATATAACCTGAAATGCTGTAAGCAAAAAAATGCATATCCATCTACTGAGCTTTGTATCACATTCTACAGCTAATTTTACGTAGATATTTTAACACTGAAAATTTTGACACGAAGGAGATTATCAAACATAAATCATTGTCAGTTTTGTATTTAGTAATAATAGTTGTATAGTACCTAATACCTACAAAAATTGGTTTTTAATGTCGACAATTTTATTAACAATTTGGAAGACCGAATTGAATTATTTGTTTATTTATGGTGCAAGCGGAATACTGCCGCTGTTTTCAATGAGAGACACCACGGTAAATTGTATCACACTTTTATGTCATGCAGCTCATTCAGAAATTCAGAGCCACCGGATCGGTAACAAATTTAAAACGTAGTGATCCCAGGGTTCCAGACGAATCTACTCAATTCAGGCAGATCCATGTACTTCAGCGAGACAGGTTTCTGCTAGGCCCACGTATCTGTTGGGACAATCCACAAGGTAACTAGGCTCCACAAATTCCATCCTTATAAAATTCAAATTCTGCAGGCATTAAATGAAGATGAGCCAAATCGTAGACTGCAATTTTCTGAAGAAATGACCCAATTTTGACAGAACCGCAAATCTGCTTCGAAATACCTGTTTTACAGACGAAACACAACTGCCGCTATTGGACTATGAGAACCCGCATATTTTCAAAAATGGTCACACGCAGTACCCAGAAAAAGTTAATGTTTGGGCGGGAATTCTCGGCGAGCCTGTAATTGGTCCTTTATTTTTAAATAGAAATATGATGGGAGATATGTATTTGCACATGTTGGAAGAAGCAATTGATCAACCTATTACAGAAGGAGTGGAAAATCAGAGGGACGAGTTCGGTAACGCGATAATTAATGAAGAGCTCCTTCACTTTCAACAACTACGCCAGATAAGTTCAAGATTGGCTTTCCACAGAGATGGGTAGGAAGGAGAGGGTCAATAGAATGGCCTGCAGGGTTACCTGGTCAGTGACGTTTTTTCCCTTTAGACCAAATAGGCCATGGCCTACAGGCGACGGAAGATAACAGGTCAAGCAAATAAACAAAAAATCATTATTTTTTTCGCGATGAAAAAGTGTCGCAAGTCGCAAACTTTATAAAAATACCACTCTAATTTGCCACAATCTGGCATTCCAAAACTCGAAGTCCAACTACCATTTATAAAAAATTTGTGGATGACATCATAACTACCGTTCCTCAAAACAAAACTGAAATTATTTTAGATGTCTTCAACAGTTATGACAACCGCATTCAATTTACGATAGAAAAAGAGTTCAGAGAACTGAAGACAATATCATAAAGCTAGACTGGTACATCAAACCAACTTATTCTGGCAGATATATAAATTCATAATACACAAAAAAAAATAAAATAAATTTAATAATTGGGTTAAGAGAAAGAATGCGCAAAGTATGTCATTCATCTTACGTCATAAACAATTCAAGAAAATTAAAAATCATTTTAAAAGAAAATTCTTACCCAGAATGGATTATTAGTAAATTCTTGTTTAACTCCATCAATATAGAAAATCATAATACACACAAAATAATAGAGAAATTACCCAACAATTTTCCCCTTTTCAACATTATCAACACAACCCTAATATAAGTTCGCCAGGCAATGAAAATAGTAACCTACCAAAATATTATTTTTCTTTCCCATATATACAAGAAACATCACATAAACTAGAAAAAAATTAACTAAAGAAGTCAATATTAAAATATGTGGAAAGCATATACTAACAATAGGTAACACCTTTTCCAAGCTTAAAGAAAAATATGACAAATTTAAGACACCAAGTGTTCGCTGTCGGCAAAATTAAATTGGAACCTTCTTTAATGCTTAATAACTTTTCTATTTTCAAAGGATTTTTTATCATTTTTGGATATGTTATGGCCTAAGGTATTGGAATTAAAAAAAACTTTGCAAAGAGGGCCTACTTCAGTGGCGTACAGAAAAGTAGGTATTTTTCAAAACCAATGTATTTCAGGTCGTTCCAAAAATCGGCCAAATAAAATAAAGATGTAAAAATGGGCAAAAAGGGTTTGAAACGGTTCGGAATATTGACCATTAAAAAACCAGGTCAATACAAATAAAATTAAAATTTATACTTTAATTTTGGGAAAACCATGTCTTGTGGGCCAAATTAAATTGGAACCTTATTTAATGCTTAATAACTTTTCTATTTTTAAAGGATCTTTTATCATTTTTGGATATGCTATGGTCTAAGACAATGGGATTAAAAATAACTTTGCAAAGAGGGTATGCTTCAGTGGCGTACTGAAAAGGGGGTATTTTTAAAAACCAATGTATTTCAAGCCGTTGCAAAAATCGGCAAAATGAAATATAATTTAAAAATGGGCAAAAAAAATTTGAAACGTTTCGGAATATTGACCTTTAAAAAACCAGGTCAATACAAACGAAATTAAAATTTATACTTTTATTTTGGGAAAACCATGTCTTGTGGGCCAAATTAAATTGGTTCCTATTTTAATACTTAATGACTTTATATTTCCAAAGGAATTTTTCTCATATTTGCAAATGTTATGGTCGAAGATATTAGAATCAAAAATAACTTTGCAAAGGGCGTCTACTTCAGTGGCGTACAGAAATTTTGCATTTAGTTAAAATTTTTAAAATTAAAAAATAATAATTTTAAATTTTAATGTACGCCACTGAAGTAGACCCCCTTTACAAAGTTCTTTTTGAATCTAATATCTTAGGCCATAACATATCCAAAAATGATAAAAAATCCTTCGAAAAAACGTCATTAAGCATTAAAAAAGAATCAAGTTTAACTTGGCCCACAAGACTTGGTTTTCTCAAAATTAAAGTATAAATTTAAATTTTGTTTGTATTGACCTGGTCTTTAAATGGTCAATATTCCGAACCCTTTCTAATCTTTTTGGTCAATTTTTACATCTTTATATCATTTGGCCGATTTTGCAACGACCTGAAATACATTGGTTGTGAAAAATATCTACTTTTCTGTACGCCACTGAAGTAGGCCCTCTTTGCAAAGTTTTTTTTTATTCCAATACCTTAGGCCATAACCTATTCAAAAATGATAAAAAATCCTTTGAAAATAAAAAAGTTATTAAGCATTAAAGAAGGTTCCAATTTAATTTTGCCCACAGTGTATATAAGGTGAGGTGTGTCGCCTGTCACACAGATTACGTAGGACAAACATCAACTGTTATACAAGATGGAATAACTAGACATAAAAGTGATTGTAGACTAGGAAAAAGAACTTGTGCTTTAGCAGAACATGTCATGCAAACAAACCATAACATACCACACAAATACCGAAATAAAAGGTTAGAAAAATAATGGAAACAAAAAACATTTTTTTGCAACGATAGAAATTCATTTACATCATAATTGTGCAGATAAACAAAGGGATATTGAAAATCTTAACATCATTTACTCGAAACTATTAACAACCCTTAACACACCAAACAACGTGCAAGATGACAACTCAATATCATCTTCAAAATAAAATTCTTACATAAAAATAAGGCAATCAAAAACTAGATTTCACATGTTTTTTTGGTTATTAAATATATATATATATATATATATATCAAGGGAATAATCAAAAATAATAAAATGTCTACATCACCACACAGATTTCAATTGACCACCAAAAATTGTAACAAATGACAGCCTTCTTTGTGTCCTCACAATGAAGGCTGTCATTTGTTACAATAAAAACAGTAAACATGCGGAGAGAAAACTTGTTTTCGATATTAAATCTGTTTTAGTTAAAACCCATCCATGTCATGTTTTCGTATAAGAGTTACACGATTAAATAGCAAATATTAATACAAAAATTTTCAAGAAACTCAAAGCCAAAATGTAAAATTAACCAAAAATCATACAGGGAAGACTGATTCGATGTATAATATGTATAATAACTATAAAAGCCAAATTGAACTCACCTTGCACGTAAGTTACAAAATGTATATTTCGTAGATAATGAGAAAGATAT
>MU182492.1:0-59637 GCA_016904865.1 Pissodes strobi | reverse complement strand
TATTTTTTTTATTGCTACTCGTCTGTTGTTCATTTTCATATTTTTATATGTTGAATCAATTTGCATATACTTTGTACGATCGTGATCGTGTAAGATATTTGGTGCATATGCACCTTTTCTTGATAATTTAGTCGGCATACGTTTAAAAAAAGGGTAACTAGATTAAATCAGAATTATTTTTCCAAGCATATTGATCTATCTTCGTCTAATATTTTTTTTATTGATATGCCTTTTTTTGTGTTTAAATGTTATTTGTATATTAGGCAAAAACGGATAACTAGATTGATTAAGAAAAAAAATCTGAGTCAATCTATACTATGTGTAAAACCAATATCTATTTTAGTTTCTCAAAATTTTATTTAAAATTGCAAATTTCATTATAATTCATACTTTATACTTATAGTCTAGAAGGTATCTTTTTTTTTTCGAATAGATAATTTTAAAATCTAAGTCATTCAAAAGTGAATCCTCTACAACATTGTATGTAGAACATATTTAACTTGTCATATTACCACGATTCTTTAACGCTTTCAGTAATTGAAAATAGCTTCAGTTTATGATCTCCAGCACTCTCTGTAACTCTTACTTCAGACAGATTATTGGACTACCCCATATAAAAAATTATAGTAAATTCCAGTTATTATTATTATTTCTCGGATTATCTAAAAATGCCTCATTCCTATATTTAAAGTAGTTCGTTTCAGTTTAGATAATGGGTTATTTACCAAACGCCCTCAATTTTTTTATAAAAATGTCTAGCTACTTTTCTGAAGAAGTAGTTATTTTCCTGAAATCTAGGATAGATATATTAATATCCATATTTTTACTACCAAAACAATATTTAAATGTCATCAAAATTAAAAAATACGGTAAAAGTTGATGGTGAAGTTGAGTATATAAAATTACGTTTTAAATATCGAAATTTGAACGTTACTGTATTTGTCTAAACTTATTTACCACTTCTGACGAAATATAGAATCTGATAGTGTAAATAGGAAAGATGGCAAATACTTACGTTGCTGATCTCAAAGTGCCATAATAGAATTTCCTCCTCCTCTATCGTTCATATTATTGCTGGTCGCTGCTTTTTCAGCTGCTGACTCTGGTTCGGGCTTAATACATCCCTGAAAACGCATTTTAGCATCATCTCCAACAACTACAGTTCGTTGGCAAAAAATTAATGTAAGGCAGGAGACTACGAACAGGACTGATGGCAACACAGAAGCTATTAAGAATTGCTTTGTGGTCGTAGCTAAGTCGAATCTAGCTACTACTACCTCGGTATTCTCGATAGAGTAGAAACAGGGAAATCTAGCTCTTGCGTTGTGGTCGGTACCGTCTTTCCCATAAATTTTTAAGAAGTCTTTGCATTCGTCTCTTAGTGTATTAACACAGCCTTCTAGGTTGATGAGCAGTTTACTGTCATTAGCAATTAGCAAATCGGGCTCTGGTGGTGCTACCTTTCTTTCTTTATCCAGCACAATCGAATTAAACACACTGAGGTAGCTCAAATACGTAAAATTTGCCATATCAGCTAGAACGTTGGTCGCCAGCAAGCTTCCGTTAATGCAATCAGTTGCCTCCAACCCACGACTAGTATTCACCACATTCAAACATGAAGTCATCACTATACTTTCCTCTGACTCGTTCCAAACCTCTCTTCCAGAATCTAGGTCTATGCAACGCTGGCATTCAGACAAATAAACCTCGTCTCCACTCATCATGATCACGTTTTTGTTGCGGGTCGGAATGTCGCCGCACTGTCTGTCGCAATTGTATGGCGGGCGAATTCTTTCGCAAGTGCCTCGGTTGCAGTTATACAATCCGTGCAAGTCTATGCAGGTAATCTTACCCCGACGTCCAGAGCATTTCAGAGGAGGGTCGGTGTCCTTATACACACACTCGAACGAGTCCGTTATATCGATGCACGTTCCCGTGGTGCAATTGAACGTACCCGTAAGGTTCTTGCATTCGTCAGCGATGCACCTGTTTTTCTTTGCCACTTCCTGATCCTTACCGTAGCAGAATTTTTGGGCGATATTAGTACAGTTGGCTAGTAGTAGATTGGATCCATTCCGTCTAAGGTTGACGTAAATTTGTATGCAGGAGCCCGAAGTTTTGCTAAGGCACCACTCACCACATGAGCCCCAGTCACAAGTTTCCACAGTCACGGCACGCACGGTGGTGCACATCACGGGATGCTCGGATATACCCGACTGCATGGCCCTTGTGGAAGGAACATAAATAGCTACTGTGAGGTACACGATCGCCACACTACTCAACACTAGTGTCATCTGACAGAGACATATGGTGCCGCAAATTTTTGTATCCTGTGGAGGAATTACAAGATCTTCGACGGGAGTGGGCTTCTTTTTCGGCATCGCGGATGATTTTTTTTTTCAGAAAACCATTCTGCAAGGACCAACAGAATATTGCGGACTTTCGCAAGTTGTGTAACGACGTTGTCGCTAGCCAGCGGCGCGCTACCGTCGAGGCTGCTATGTTGCCAAACAAACGAAAGCAGAAACAGCGTTATACAAGACTAGGTAAAATTCAAAATTGTTTCAAAGATGGTTGACTGTCGGTTGGTATGTCAATAGTTACTGCTATCCGAGTGAAAATAACGATATATTCATCAAGTTATATTTTATCACCACATACTTGCAATATTCCCAAAAATATTTTTGCAAAAAAATCTCACCTTATTTTGCCCTGTTTTGAGACTCCTGGAATCCTGCCAAGCAAGGTGATTTGTTAATGTCAGCTGATTATTTATTTGGTGATTATATTGATCTTCGTCCTTGGTATGATTAGATACTTACGAAGAATTTTATTTACGTTTTAAGATAAAAAGTACAATGTTCATGTCCAACAACGGACTGCTATCTAGATTATACAATTAAAAATAATGGTGACCTATAAAATAATATATTTGTGACTTTAATAGGTGTTCATATCGAAACCCTCTCACTTTCCTCAAATAAAAATGACGTCTGCATAAATTTAGAAAACAAAAGTTCATTAATATTTGCCGGTAATTTTCAAGTAGCGGCAACACAGCCCTGCAGGCGTGTTTTGGCCCTTCGCGTCTTGGGAGATCGATACTTCACTGCGGAAAATCCGATCAATGAAACCTCACCGCGCACTTTCCGAAAATTTGCTATATCATTCCTTGTTCGTATCTCCTTTAGTTATAATAACTTGTTATAGGTAAAGATTAATAGATTATTATTAATTTGAATATCGCTACTTACTGTGATTAGATGGCGAAGAGTATTATAAAATCTGTGAGGTTATGAGCGGTAGTAATCTTGTGCATGTGGCTCCCCACACGGAAAACTGTTCGACGACGTCTTCCGGACAGTCTGTCAGGACCGGGGTCTGGATCGATAGAGTAAAGATTGTCACAGTTTCGGACCGCAGTGCTCAAAACACCATGGCCGCCAGAGCCATCGTTATGGCCATCACCGCCACTTAGTGTGCGCCCGTTGGATGCTTTCGTATACTTGATTACCCTAGATTTACTAAAATCAACGTGCCCAAGAAACAAGAACAATTCACGCAATAATTAATATCAATAAATATAATGTAACTGGTGGGGTGCGCGACTAGTTCTTAATAATAATTATTAGTATGTGTGGCTTTGAAGAAAGAACATTGTGATTTGAGGTGACCTGAAGGGAGCCCTAGATGTGAGCTGGCCTTTGCCGCTCGCGCTTAGGTGCTTGCAGATGGTGGGGTCCGAGCCTCCAAGTCGGAACAACCTTGTGACACGACCATGGGGGATGAGAAGATTGACGAGGAGACTTGGCAACAAAAGTTACTCTTTTACACTACAGCTTTCTTCGTACTGCTCGGTATATTCAGCCTTTTTTCCTTCCTGTTTCTTGTGCCTTTCGTCATAGACCCAGCCTTCACCACAATTTTCATGGAATTCGATGAAGAACCCGCTTTTTGTGTTACCGTTAAGACTCAGAGACTTTTGGGAGCTTCAAACTGCAGCTGGACCTCTTGCAGAGAAGGATGCACTAAGGACATCTACGACTGTACTCAGATCTTTGTTACGTACAAGATATTATCGAATAATTCGCACTGGAATACTAGTATGCTTCAGTCCACCATAGCGACTGTAGAGTCCCCATTTGTTTCACAGGAAAAAGCATTGTTGGATGATTATGACTATGAGTTTGAGCCTGCTACAGGATTGCAGCCTAATACTTCGGAATGGCATTACAAGGAAGCTAGGTTAATGCCCAACGTTAAAGGATGCGGCTACCCTCCAATACTGAATTGTTCGGTGTGGCTAAAAGCTTACATAACCATAGGATCCAACTTTTCTTGTTACTACAGTAAAATAGATCCTGGATTGGTGATCAGCGATCTGAAAATGTGGCAGGTCTACATGAATCTAGTATATGCGATGTGTATACCTATTCCTTCTTTTATCATTTCTGTTATTTATTTGGCAGTTGCTTATTTTAAAATTTATACTGACGACGAAGAAGCTGCTCCTTTAGAGAAAAATGCTGAAGAATTCGATTTTGAAGGTGAGAAATAGTTCACAGATAACTGAATACAAATGTAGATTACGTAACATAATTCCATTCGCATTGGGAATTAATATGTTTCCGAGGTCCTAGTCAAATACAATATGCCTTTCAACCGTACTCCTCTGATAATGATAATATGTTAATTCTAGTTTTTTTATAGATAAAATAATTAACTTTTTAATTTAAATATCTATTACAGTATTTTGCACTTCTAATGAAGTATCGCTTCTTATTTGATAAGTTATAAGTAATATTTTTATTATTCTTGTAATGTGAGTCTTCAATCTCGAAAAACTTAAATTTGATGTTTTCTTTATTATTCAATGAACAAACACATTACATTTTCACCGTTATCAAATCTCTCTCTGGAAAAGTTGGGGTTCTCACCAAAATCCCATTGCGCTATAAATATTTTTGAAGTATTTAAAATGATAGTCATTGACCCCCGTCTAATATGGAAAGTTTTTAACAACTTTCTGATATCTGATTTAAAAAGATCAATTTGAGGTTTTATCTAATTCACAAATAGCGAAATAACCAATTATGATAAGGAAAAAAATACCCGAAGAAAGTTTTTATACTGGGTATTCAAAACACAAGAACCAAGTTATGTAAAAGTAAAAATTATTTGTTTTCGCCAATAAAAAAATAGGAAGGGTGGTTGAAATAAATTCGCTAGCTTAACATCTTTATTACTACTCTAATAGATGCAGCTTTCAGAATAGTTTTATAATATTTTCAATATTGTCTTTTTATTCAATAACCACTTTTCTTTCGTGTGATTGTATAGAGGAATTGTTAAAAATTGAAAAACACGTTTTAGGGATAATTATATTATTTTGATGCAATCAAAACTTAATTTTTGATTATGAAAAATATAACAAATAATATTTGTTTAGGAAATTATAAACATATCTCGTCATTTCATAACGTTTTGAAAATTATATTATATGTCTACTCTGGGGTGAGTAAGGTAAGACACTTCTATTGGTAAGTGTCTTAGGAAGAAGAACCCTTTAGGGGGTACTTAGACTAAAGAGCAATCTGAGGGATTATAACACATCTAATTCTGAATTTGATTTAAGGTATACAAGCAATATGAAAATCACCTAATATTTTTCCTAACCTTTCGCTTGCCCTCTAAAAGTTATGGTGGTCTAGGATGCTAAATATTCTATATTAAATAATATAATTGGACACAAACTGACATTAGAATGAAGTAAAAAAAAATCATATCATAATCGTATGCCGGTATACCTATAGGAAAATAAAATAAAAACAGTAAAAACTAAATGAAACAATATTACAAAGAAAAATTCGTGGTATTATTTTCTTTGGTACTTATTTTTCGTGATTATGTGAAAATTTCTGTCCATAATTTCTCTAATTTTATTTTAATTTGAAATATTTTGCAAGACATGATTAGTTTCACAGGTCACAGAATAACAAAAAAATATTTGTTTAAGCATCATATACATTTTAACGTATTAAAATACGATTGACTTATTAGTAGGGGCAATCTATTTCATGTAAAAAACAAGTCTTGATTTATAGAAAACACAAAGATAATTTTTTCAATCTTTAGTTAATTCAAATTTTAAAATAGTTTAATTCTGAAAAATAAAAGCTGAAGTATGCCGACTTTTATAGTATTGTATTAAGATGTATATTTATTTATTTTATTTCGCCAATTCAAGAACGTTACACATAATTTTTTATAAGTGTTTCTTAAAGTAGCTTAAATGAAATATAGTATTTTTTTTTAACTAGGTTTAAAATTAATTGTAGATCAAGAACTAATGTTAAGTTAATCTACAGTATGTTCGCGGATAAATAAGAAGATAAGTGGACCAAAATTACCTTATTTAGAAAATACGATTCACCATAAAGAACTTCAATTTGTCGTTCAAGGAGGGTAAAAAATACGATAATGTTATTTTGCTAAGAGTAAACACTCCTTATTTTGAAAGATAGGAAAAAGGTTACTTAATTTTTGCTTGAAAAATTAATAAGATTGGCACTATCAAAAATTTAATTTGTATACAGCGAGCATAAAAAATATAAAAATGTCATCTAACTTAATAAGCATACTTCGTTTATAATTTACTCGAAAAAATAACAAATATGAAATAGGTTCTAAATTAAACCCCAAGCTGTGAAGTACAAGAATTCATTAAATAATTTAAATAGTAAAAGTAATGTAATAAAATTGAGACTTTTAATATTTGACTCTTTTAATGATATCTTACACTTCAGCTTAGGGTTTAATTTAAACGTATTTCATGTTTGATTTTTTGCGATAAAATTATAACCGAGGTATGCTTATTAAAAATTACATTTTCATATTTTTTATATTCCTTTTTTTCAATTAAATTTTTGATAGCCCAAATCTTAAGAGTTTTTCGAGCAAAAGCTTTTATTAAAAGTAACTTTTTTCGTATCTTGAAAAATAAAGAATGTCTATTTTTAAGCAATTTTCTAAACAAGCAAACATTTTTATCAAGAATTACTTTTTTTGGTATCCTTCACTTTTTGGTCCATTTGTTCTCCTTTACACCCCATCCCCAAACATACTGTATACCTATTGGAAAGAAATGCGAATATAAAAAAAAATTGTCCAAATTATTTTTTTTTAAACTCTGGCATGAAAAAAATATGTTTTCATCTTTGAAGAATGTTTCTTTATAGAATTTACTTTCAATAATCTGTAAACTTAAACACTACTTTTCTGATAGTTCTTGAATAGTCTTATTTTGTGGAAAAAAATGATACCTACTTTAAAAAAGAATGTAATGCAAAATATGTCAAACAAACACACACAACAATGAAAACAGTGCCGATTTAACCATTAGGCGGACTAGGGCCCGGTAGCTTAGTGGGGCCCGGAATTCGTACCCATAAATAAAAAAAACTTAACAAAATCATATTAATCAGTAAGCTTTGGTTTAGGGCCCACACGATTTATAAAATAATTTATAAAGTCAATTAAAAGTCGGCAAATTCTTTATAAAACAAAAACAGCCCTCCGCGCGGCGGCGGTTTTTATGATGCTGCGGTGTTTTACAAAGAAGTGGCTCACTTCATTGACAAAAGATGCCGCCCGAAAATAAGTTTTGAGAATTGAGGATTCGTCAATATTCAGGCTGCAGCAGGTTTGATGTTTGATGTTTTCGACTTGGTCGCTGTTTATAGTTAATTTGAATTTGAATTTGGTAAATCTTTTAATGAATGAAAAACCAGGGACTATAGCTGAAGCTTCAGGTTTGTTTAAAAAAATTAATAAATATGCGACAGCTCTCGTAAAAATAATGTAGTCAGAACTTTTAGAACGGTCGATGTAATGCCGCCAGTAAAACATTAGATGATCCAACCCTAAATCTATCTGATGCTGTTAACTTACTTAAGTCACGAGTGACTTTTGTTAACGACTTTAGAAATAATTATTTTGCGTCTATAGAAAATGTAGCAGTAAATTTACTAAAAATATCTAATACCAATGAAAATAAAAGACAATATGAAGATGAGACTGAGACTGCTATAAAAAGGAAACGAAAATAATTTTTTGACGAAAGTACAAGTCATGAAGTGATATTAAACAAAAACGAAAAATTTTGGGTTGAAACCTTTAATGTTATATGCGATTCTATTATAAGGGATTTAAGTCGTAGACTTGAATCGTATGAATTGATTAAAAATACTTTAACTGTTTTTTACCAACGATCCTTTGGAGTTTAATACATCCATCATAAAATTAAAAGAAGTTTATGAGGGTGACATTGAGCCCTACAGTTTAGAAGAAGAAATTAAGGAGTTTAATATTTTATGCGAATAAAAGCAATATAAATATCAAATAAAAATACCATTTTGGAAAAATATAACACGGTCCAAACATTAAAATCTACGTTTCCAAATGCCTTAACGCTATTACAAATTTTTATTTCTTTACCTATATCCAACGCTAGTGGAGAACGCTCCTTTTCTGCGTTAGATAGGGTAAAAAATAAACATGCTTGTTTAGGACAGGAAAAACTAGATGCCTTCTCTGTTCTTTACATCGAATGTGAAGCCTTAAATAAAATTAATCATGAAGAAATTATTATAAATTTGCAAATGAAAAAGTGCGTAAAAGACATTTGTAGTTTTTAAGATGAGTAATAATATTAATATATTTGGTTCTTGTTTTTTTTATTTGTTACAATAATGTTATTTTTGATATTAATTTGTATTTATTGTTTGTTCTATTTAACTTAATTAACGATTACCTACATTTTGCAGTATTATGTTTTTAGTGTCTCATTGTCACTGTTGTTTCACATTACATTTTACTTTAACTATAAAAAAAAATTATATTTTTTTTCAATTTCTAACCAACATAATTCCATATCTATCCGAAATCATGACCTACCCCCTTTTTTTCTCCTTCCAATAATGGGCCAAAATCTTTACGGCCGCCTAGGGCCCGATAAAGCCCTAAACCGGTACTGAATGAAAATATAACGTAAAGTATTTAAAATATATTTCAAATTACTTTAACGATAAATAAGCACGTTTGAATGTGCTTTCATAATCTTTTGACCTTTATTAAGTTTAAACTAAAGAACCTGGAGTCTGAGTGAATACGCCGAACAGATTCACTAATCGCGGAAATAATTCGTTTCATTTTATGATTGAATCGAACCATTGTTTTATTTTTTTCTTGTCCATAATACAACAAATACAAATAGAATGTCTTATCAAAGTCCCTATGTTTGGAATCATAAAATAAGACGAGTTATTGAATTATTGTTTCCGTGATTAGTGAATCTGTTCGGCGCGTCGAGTATAGCAGTTAAACTATGAAAATTTAGTGAGACTGTGTATATTTCAGGGGAAAATGATTTAACCCAAACACCTGTACCACCAGGGAGCGGTGGAATTACTCCAGCCAGTGAAGCATTTCGAGAAGATCTTGCCAGTTTTGGTCACCATTTCAAAGTGGCCATGGTGGATGATATGAGTAGAGATAGTCTTGCAGATGGGATTATAACTTCCGTCTCAATAGGCGGGTAAGTCCAATCATTACTTTTATTTCTACAAGTGTGAAAGATATTTTGTGAATTCAGTATGAAACTAAAAACACCTGTTCCCTCTTTCGCAAACAGAAATTATAAATAATTATTTATAAAGCTTAAGCCGTTCGGTTATGCAAACTCTATATAATGCCATGACCAAATATATGCTGTAGTCTTTTGAAATTCAATATTTCATTTAGGTATATACCAGAATTCTAAGGACTTTGAAAATATATATGCAGGGTATTGCAAATTTGATGTCTTGGCATTGTTATATCAGAAACCGTAAGAAATACGAAGTTGAGACAAAGTTGCACAAATTCAGACATTTCTAATATTTCCGTAGATAATCGAAAAAAAAAAACAATGTATACATTTATTTTTTTTCGTACTTTATTTGGACTTCATCAATGTTTACTACTTAGTGTTTCCTTAAGTATGAAATATATATCTAACGCGTTAGAAGGGCAATGATACAGACGTGAAGTAAAATACTCCGATTAAAAAATAATTTGATGATGTTGCCACAAAGAAGAAACGCAGAAAATTAAATCTTATTGAACCGTCTTGTACCGGACAAAAATGGTCTTTAAAATATGATTCTTGATTGGTCATATCGCTTCAAATAAATTGAGGAAAAATGAGTCAGAACAAGATGCCAAAATAAAGTTTTTTTCTATAACGGTATTCGGAGTCTGGATTTTTAAAACAATATTTTATTTAGTACTAAATTACGCAAATTTGCTACAGTGTAACATACTTCGTATCTCTTACGTTTTCCGATATACTTGCTAATATTGAGATAATTAATGTTTAGTACCCAGTATACAATAGAATAACAGCTTTTACGGAACTGCTCTTATCCAACCCGACTTTCCTTAAATACTAAGGCCAAAGCTTTGCAAATTGACATCATTAATACAACAGTGCTACATGACGCTTGCCGCGCTTCAATTTCTTATTGAAATTTCTTTCATTATTTTAGGAGAAAATTTATGTACTATGTGCCTAAGGTTTTTAATTTTTTATAGTAATTATTAGGGTTCTTAATTTGAAACAAGTTTGTTTATTTATTTATTAGTTCACTTCACAAACACGGAACAGGATAGAAGGAGAGTAATTATATGTAAAGATTACGATTTACATTAACAGCACTAACCCAAACTAACCTACTTCTTATCTGTTACGGCCTCCGATATGCCAATATTGAGACATCGAACGAGTAAATCCTGTATATTACACAATAAGTCTACTAAAATTTATTTTATTATTTTAGAAGACAATTCTGGTACTATGTTCCTAATGTTTTTAATTTTTAAGGTAGTTGTTATGGTTCTTAGCTTGAAACAAGTCTGTTTATTTATTTATTAGTTCACTTAACATGGAACAGGACAGAAATTAAATGTAGTGATTAAGATTCACACACTAACCCAAACTAACTTACTTCGTATTTGTTACGGCTTCCGATATGCCAATACTGTGACATCGAATTTGTACATCCTGTATATTACAGGAGCGGGATGTGGCAGCAATCACTAACTGCTACTATCTCGAGTAAAAATACACATTAAATCTCCAGAAATAAAGGAAAAAGCACCCCCTTGAACTCTGAAAGCATTCAGCTTTTTAATCTAAAATTATAAGAACAATTGGAAACAATCTCAAATACCGTAGAATACGAAATCTCAGCGACAATGTGGCCAACTCTTAAAACTAGTATGAACTTGGATACCAAAGAGGAAGTAACTCAACAAAATACCAAATATATAAAACACAAGCATTGAATGGCTGATGAAACTTGGAACGTAGTAAAGCAAAGGAAGATGTTCAGAAGAACAGGCATAAGCAACAATGAACAAATGATCGAAAACCAAAAGTTGAACAGATAGATTAAACGATTGAGTAGAAGAAATAAAAACCAACACTTGCAAAAAAATCTGCCTTGACATTGAAATATTTCACAACACCAATGAAACACGAGATCTTTTCCAAAGAATCAAGGAAACCCCTAGAGAATTTAAGCCAAGAACATGGAAAAGAAAAGATCAAAATGGTTACTGAAATAGATGGAGTGCTTGGAGTATAGCGGCTATATTAAGCTTTACGAGAAAGAAGACCTTGAACAAGAACAAATCAAACTACCTTCCATTAACCAGGTGGAATAAGAACCTGACATTTTAAGGGATGAAGTAGAGCAAGCTATTCGCTATTTGAAAAACCTGAAGAGCACAGACGGTGATACAATAACCGCAGAAATGCTAAAACAATTCGATGAAGTCGGCATCAAAATCATGTGGAGGATATGTAACAACATATGGAAAACAGGACAATGGCCAAACGATTCGAGCACATCGATGTTCATCCCATTGCACAAAAAAGGATCTAGTCAAAAAAGTAACAACTACAGAACCAATGCACTAATCTCACATGCAAGCGAGGTCATGCTCAGAATTCTGCTTCAACGCCTCATGCTTTTTGGATTGGTAGATCCCATAGGAGGAAGCTGGATTCGTCAGTGGCAAGGACACAAGAGAATAACTCTCAAATGTTAGACAAAACATGGAAAAGACAAGATAATTTGCGAAGCCAACATATCTATGTTTCTTAGATTACAGCATTTGACTGTGTCAACTGGCATAGGCTTTGGAGAGCTCTCTTAGATATGGATACACCTCAACATCTGGTGCTTCTATTAAAACATCTGTATGAAAATAGGACTGCAGTGGTCAGACTAGAGGACAAAACTTCCCAAACCTTCAACAAGGCTGTATTTTATCACCCTTGCTATTCAACATTTATGGGAATGCATCATTAGAAAAGCCTTGGACAGTTGGTAGGGAGGCATAAGTATAGACAGCAGAAAAATAAATAACCTTCGCCAGGCCGATGACACCACACTCATGGCAAAAGATGAACGAGAAATGTCGGAACTTATTGAAAGAGCGCAAAGAGAAAGTCTGAAGTTTGGCTTAAAACTAAATCGACAAAAAATAAAGCTAACGGTAATAGACTGCACCAACATAAACGATGTAGAGATAGTGGAAGGAATAATTTATCTGGGAACTCACATAAACAGGGATCGGAATGCATCTACCGAAATTAAAAGAAGATTAGCTCTGGCCAAAACTGCCATGGCAAAATTAAACAAATTTGGAAGGACAAACAAATAACAGTTAGTACAAAAGGCAAACTTGCCGAAACCCTAGTCTTTGACATGTGGGTTTGGAGAAGGCTCTTGAGAATTCCTTGGACTGCTTATAGAACCAATGTGTCAGTACTAGAAGAACTAAAATTTATTGCAAGGCTGTCAACCGTAGTAAGACAGCGAATTTTCACGTTTTTTTGACACGTGATCATGAGGAAAGATGATAATCTAGAAAAACTAGTGGTGCAAGGGAAAATCGAAGGTACGAGACCTAGGGGACTCACTCCGAAGCGATGAATGGATCAAATGAAGCACTTCACGGGAAATTCGCTACAAGAAATCATGAGATATATTCCACATAGAGATAAATGAAGAGAAATCACAAATACCGTGACATGAATCATAAGATCACAACGCTTCAATTAATGAAGTAAACGAAAGTAAACGACTAGAGAAAGAGATAATACGTAATAATACTACTAGCTTTAATAAAACTTCTTTCATTATTTTAGGAGAAAATTGTGGCGTTAGTGCCTAAAGTTTTATTTTTTTACAGTAGTTAATAGGGTTCTTAATTTGAAACAAGTTTCTTTATGTATATATTAGTTCACTTCACAATAATTATTACGGAACAAGACGGTAATTGTATGTAAAGATTATGATTCGCATTGAGCATTAACCCAAACTAACCTTCTTCGTGTTTGTATATTACATAATAATATGATGAGCCTCACTATAATTTCTTTCATTATTTTAGGAGAAAATTGTGGTACTATGTTCCTAAAGATTCTAATTTTTTACGGTATTTTTAGGGTTCTTAATTTGAAACAAGTCTGCTTATTTATTTATTAGTTCACTTCACAAACATGGAACAGGACAATAATTATATGTAAAGATTAGGATTCACATTAACAGCACTAACCCAAACTAAACTACTTCGTATCTGTTACGAATTCCGATATACCAATACTGAGACATCAAATGTGTACATCCTCTATATTACATAATAATACTACGAGCCTTACTTAAAATTTCTTTCACTATTTTAGGAGAAACTTGTGGTAGGTACTACTATGTTCCTAAAGTTTTTTACTTTTTACAGTAGTTGTTAAGGTTCTTAATTTGAAGCAAGTCTGTTTATTTATTTATTAGTTCAGGTCACAATCTAACTCAAACTAACCAACTTCGTATCTGTTATGACTTCCGATGTCTTGTCTTCTATGTGTTTGGCGCTGCTACTAGGGAATTTGGCAGGAATTCTCGGGATGCTTCCAAATAGTCGAGACTGTTCTCCTGGAGGCATCTGTTTAATTACTCTCTCAGACTAAAAGGCAACTTTATGGATTTTACAAAGTGTATTACACTTTTATAGGGGCATTTAATGGGCACATAAACGAGTTGGGGGTTAGTAAGCAAAATACAAGATATTGAGACCTCAAATTTGTAGATCCTGTACATTACATAATAATAGCTTTTCTATGTATGTAGGAGTTTACTTAATTTAAATTTTATTATTTATCAGAGTTCTTAATTTTGAACGAATTATAATTTTTATGTATTAATTTACTTCACAAACACGAAACAAAGCAGTAATGTATGCAAATATTACAATTTAGAGAAAATCTGGTCGGTTTTGCTGTAAGTCGGATAGGGCCAGATAGATTTAGCCGTTCGAGTGAACCACTTACGGACTAAAATAACCGAAACTAACCTTGTAACAATTATTTAGCATCAGTTCAGGGTATTTTCGTGATTTAAGTAATATATGGTATACAAAACAGCCTCAATATATTATTTTATTGGGTTCCAGCAGTCCTTACTTTGCAGCATTAACACTATTATATTTTCAATCGTTATTTTCGCGTCTAATTTGGTTTTAGTTCAATTGATTTCCTGCCCATTTATAGCAATGAAAAAAAAGTGGTTTGTATCCTTTTGATGGCAGTACCAGCATTCGTCTGGATATCTCAGTTCTAACCTCTTTAGGTAAGCTATAAAGCAGCCATGGTCACTGAGAAATTGGGTCATATAATTGTTGGTTTCACGTTTCACCATGTGTCATAGTTTTATGAACGGAATCAGCTTCCTAGCCCAATGTCGCATGCCAGTTTGTCCAAGTCCAACCCTTATTTCTCGCCATTGTTACATTGAGTGCCTTTGGATCACCACCCTATTCATGTTGCTGTCTAACTTTTTCTTTCTAAAAAGTTCTGGTTCATCTGACCTTATTATTGCTTTTTTTATACTTGTCACCGGTTTGGAAATAGTTCATCCGATTGCATCTCTTTATTTACCATTGGAGCCTGTTATTTTTGGTACCGCCTTAATCTTTTCGTGACGATTTTATAAGCTACACTTTATTACATTGAGCACTGATTAAACAGAAAATAATTACAAGCAACTTTTAAAACAACATTCTGTCCTATTTAATGTTGACACTGAAAATGTCGTAAAAAAAAAACAAAAAAGGAAAAAACACAATGTTAGAATAGTTTTTAAATTACTACAGTTTGAAAACGATATGGCGAATTTTGATGAGTTTTCCGATCCGGAAAGGTGGTTTCATTGAGATTTCACGTTGAGATGCCACTTTGCGTTAACAATGATATTTGGATATTATCAAAGAATTCTACTAGAATTTTTTTTGATATTATATGGGCTGAGAAGGAAATAGTTGAAAAAGTTTATGTTGTTGTATTTGCGTTAGTATTTCTTTGTTGTGTTACATAATAGGCGTGATCTGAAGCCTGTCATTATCTCGAAACATTTTTGTCAGTTTCCTAATTGAAGCCTTCTAAAAAAATCAATTATTTATATACAAAATTACGGCTATGGGTTCCATAATAACAATATTTCTTTCGATAATCAAACAGTTTTTTATTCAAGCATAGCCAGAATTATATTGAATGTCTGCATTTTCAATTTTCCATCGTACAGGGTGAGAATGAAAGTGATGCGATAAATCCAAAATTGTGTTAGAAATGTCGTAAATATATTTTTCCGGCTTTATCATCTTGTTGTTGGTTACGATCGTTTAGTTTGTCAAAATAAAACTGGATGGCTCGTCCACAAAGAGCCAGAATTGTTCAGGAAATTGTCCTAAAATGCATCCCCTCCGAGCTGTACCCATCGTAAATTGGGCGAAAAAATTCGGATATTTTGTGATTAGAGTTATGCATAAAATCCCCTGAAAATGTGCAAGCCCCTGTTCCTTTAAGCGCTTTATTCGTTTTCGCCTCAAAAATGGCATAATCCTAATTTTGGGGTATTGAGGGGTCTACACTTTTCATGACCAAAATTTTATGCTTGCGAACAGAAATTTGAGCATTAAACAACATCGTCTAATAAGGTGTGTAAAAATCTAAAGCTTTGGTATTTTGCATTTTGTGATACAACTAACCGTTTTCGAGAAAATCGCTGGTGAGAAAGGGTCATTGTTAATTGTTATTTTTTAATGTTCAGTAAAAATATTTAATCAGTCCCTCCTCAAAATTAGGTTTACGGTGTTTTGAGAAAAAAAATTAATAGAGCGCTTAAACGAACAGGACCTTGCAATCTTTTAGGAGTTTTGATACATAACTGTAGTCAGAATAATTGATGTTGTTCAATCCTCAAAGAACTAGATACGCAAAAGGCATCAGGACCGGACGAAATACCTGTCATCGTGTTAAAGAACTGCGCCAACGAACTAACACCCATTTTTTCCAGACTTTTTTTTATCTGTCTTACCGAAAAGTGATTTAGCTATCAATAAAACCGCGCCCTCAAACTGTCACCCAATTGCTTTGCTTCCAACAATCTCCAAAGTCATGGAACGTGTAGTCAATCAGCAACTACTCAAGTACCTCGAGATCAACAGATTAATTCGCAATAACCAATACGGCTTTCGCAAAGAGAGATCGACAGGAGAGATATTGGTCTATATCACTCATATATGGAGCAGGTCAATTGAGAACTACGGAGAATCTCGAGCGATTGCGTTGGATATTTCGAAGGCGTTCGAAAGAGTTTGGCATGCGGATTGCTCAACAAACTGCCATTTTTCGGACTGTCAGCCTCTCTCTGCAGCTGGCTTGCCAGTTCCCTTAAGAACCGATTCCTGTACGTTGCAGTTCAAGGACATATCTCAGACACATTCACCATTAACGCGGGCGTGCTTCAGGGCGCAATATTTTCACCAACTCTGTTCCTTATCTATATTAATAACTTGCTGACCGAAACCAATAATCTTGTTTACAGTTTTGCAGATGACAATACCATTGCCTGTCAATTTTGGTCAGACAAGCCTTTACTAGCGACTGAGACTGATCACTGCAGACAGAAACAGGTCACAGCACTTAATCAAGATCTATGAAGGGTTCGAACTTGGGGCGACAGAAATTTGGTCCAGTTGGCTTTCTTGATAAACGGCGGGCCCTGACATCATTATGGCAGAATCGACCATTCTTCATGCCCGTTAATCGGACTGGGTGTCTCGGCCAACAGTATCGCAAAATCAGCCTCGCAGAAGCTTGATGCGCTATTTCGCAAAAAAACTGTATACACCTCAGCAGCTGCTCTTGCTCTACAAAGCGGAAATAAGACTGTGGTTAGAATATTGCTCACACATTTGGGGTGCTGCACCGAAGCACACCCTAAAGCTGCTGGACTTGGGATAACCGAAGACATGTGGCCGAGATATCACTGTTTTACAGACATTTTCACGGCAGATGTTCCCAGGATTTGGCCCGCCTCCAGCAGCGCCTGCCAAACAGTCACAACAGACGGCAAGGGCGCACCCGTTCGTTGTACAACTGGAAACACCTAGAACATCGCTTTACAAAGACTCCTTTGTCTGATGCACTGCATCGCTGTGCAACTCACTCCCAAGACATCTGTTTCCCCCAAAATACAACCTACAGCTATTCAAGAACCGTGTCAATTAACATCTTCGCACACACACCGCTCGTCGAGTGCCATAGGGTCTCCCTTTAGTGTGTGTGTCATTGCTATATAAAAAAAGTATCTTACGGTGACTATAGCTCGGAGGGGTGCATTTTATGACACATGTTTAACAGAAAAGTGAGTCTTATTTTGGTCTAAAAATATGCCCTTAAAATCTATGTGGTGAAATTTGAAACACCCTGTAGAGCATGTGGCGAGTAGAATAAAATTAAGGTTCATCCAGAGGGAGTATGAGTATAATAATTTGGATGCCTCAACGAATGCAATTAGAGCAGAGTGAGCTTTGTTGAGAAGTTGGCGAACGGCATGCCAAGGAGGGAGGCGGATGTGCAGCAAGGCGCAGGTGGATCAAGGAAGTATTAACGAAAACGTGACCGCAAGTAAAAGATACTTAAATTTTTTTAAATTTCTGTCCTATTTTATTCTTCACTCTGTATAATATATAAACATCATTGCTAGGATAATACGGCTTCCTAAATAGAACGATTTTCGGCATTGAAGAGTTCATCAAGAACCGTCAATTCGTTTACAAACTAAAGCGATTTTAAAATCATGTTAAAATTGCTTTTTCATTTTTGACAAAGGCTTCAATTTAAAAAGTCACAAAAACATCTCGAGATATTGACTTAGATTTCGCGGAATTAGATAATAACACAAACAGGAGCTGACTCAAATGCAATTCAAGAATCCTTGTTAGCGGCACTTTGACGTGAAATCTCAATAAAACGGCCTTTCAGAATCTGAAGAACTTATAAAAATCCGCCAATTCGTTTTCAAACTATGGTAATTTAAGTATTATGATTGTGTTTTTCGTTTTTTTTTTGACAAGCAGTTTATATGAGTATTAGTGGTTATTAAGTTTATCTTCGAATCTCTAGAATGTACCAAATTGATGGCAAAAAAACTCTTGTATGTAATATTATTAATAACAGCTTATCCTGCTTTCTCCTGCTATACAAAAGGGTAGAAAAATTAAAAATACCCAGCATCAGCTCTGTCTGAAACCATTATTCTCCATTACATTAAAGTACCTGAAAAAACGTGTTTGGGTTAGTTGTTATTGCCGGAGGTATCCAGATTGACCATGAATATATTTCAGATGTGGTCTCACTAGGGAATTATACAGCTTTAATGTTGTGGTGATTTGAAAATGTTTATCGTTACGTAGAACAAAATTCTGTAAGCCTTGTTCGTAACATATAGAAAATGATTATTGAAGTATATGTCATTACTGAACATTTTTTAACATTCAGGGACATTTTTTTAATTCTTAAACCACTTACTTACTTTGTCCAGATCCGACTGCAGCTCAAGACAGTCACCTATCGAAGAAATAACTCTAAACAATTTAAAATCATCTGCAAATAATAGGCCATTTGATCCGATGATGCAATCTGGTAGAGTCGATGAATAAGGTAAATAACAAAGGCCCAAATTCCAACCTGCAAAATGTCGAGTGTTTTGTTATATGTAGTTATATTAGTCGTAAAGTGTTTAGATTTACCACCAGTTTGTATCTCCAGATTTATTTGTAATGAGCCAAAGGCAGAATATGTTTGTTTCATTAATTAGTAATACAATTACCAATTTCCAACCAATTTAGCATTTTGAGTAGAAATTCTAATTTTTGATCAAGCTTAGCATTTAAAAACTTCTTTAGATCATTGCTACATATCTCTCTAAAGGCTTGCATTCACAGAAATCTGCAGTATGCTGCAATTGGGATGTTCTTCCAAATCCTCAAATCCTATTAAAGATTCAATCGCAAACGGTTTGAAAATTTTTACAGATAATTCTACATTTTGCCTCTTTAGATTCGTGGAAAACAAAGCTTTTACATATATTTAATGAGAACCTACATAAAGTTTGTATCTAATTTATAATGTAGTATTTTTAGCTCAGATTTATTTCTAATGAGCCAAAGACAGAATATGTTTGTTTCATTAATTAGTAATACAATTTCCAATTTCCAACCAATTTGTCATTTTGAGTAGAAATTCTAATTTTTGATCAAGCTAAACATTTAAAAATGTCTTTAGATCATTGCTACATATCTCTTTAAAGGCTTGCATTTAATGAAATCTCCAGTATGCTGCAATTGGGATGTGCTTCCAAATCCCCACATCCTATTAAAGATTCAATCGCAAACGGATTGAAATTACCGATAATTCTACATTTTGCCTTTTTAGACTCGTGGATAACAAAGCTTTTATATTTAATGAGAACCTACATAATGTTTGTATCTAATTTATAATGTAGCCTTTTTAGCACAGATTTATTTTTAATGAGACAAAGATTGAATATGTTTGTTTCATTAATTAGTAATACAATTAGCAATTTCCAACCAACGTAGTATTTTGAGTAGAAATTCTAATTTTTGATCAAGCTTAGCATTTAAAAACTTCTTTAGACCATTGCTACATTTTAAAAGCTTGCATTCAATGAAATCTGCAGTATACTGCTATTGGGATGTGCTTCCAAATCCCCAAATCCTATTAAAGATTCAATTGCAAACGGATTGAAAATCCTTATAGATAATTCTACATTTTGCCTTTTTAGACTCGTAGAAAACAAAACTTTTATATTTAATGAGAACGTACATAATGTTTGTACTTAATTTATAATGTAGTCTTTTTACCGCAGGAAATAAAGCAGACTTTTCTAAGCCGATCTCAAAATTGAGGTAATAGAACGTCTCAGAGTTAGCTAGTCCTAAAATATGCATTTTTGCATCCCATTAGAGGGGTGCAATTATCGGAAAATTGCACTGTAAAAACCGAAAAAGCACGGCGATAATTGCATCGTGCGTATCTATGGTAATTCCATTGTAAGTTTACGATGGCAGCTACAATTTATAAATAACGTCAAAGTAAAGTCAAAATATATAATTAAAATTTCTCGTTTCGGATTTAAAAAATCGTATTTTTGCGTCTCTTTATTTTGTTTACAGTTACATGTACGTTTTTGTATTAAAAAAAAAATAAAAATTTATTTCTTAAAACCATGTACTTATTCGGGAAATATTCCCTCGAATTACACTCGTGCATCAAAATAACCAGATAATTTTGCATTCGAGCGTGTTGTCTTAGAAAAACTGCATTAGGTCATTTTCATATTTTGGAAAAAGTGCCCTCCACCTTCGGTGTCGGGCTCTTTCTCCAAAATATGAAAATAAATTCATGCAGTTCTAGGACAACACGCTGTCATGCAAAATTATCGGTAATTTTGATGCACTTGTGCAATTACTTCCGATAATATGATGCGGATAAAGAGTACTAATAATAGGGTTAAAAATGAGCGATTGCTTTTCCAATAATACCATTATTTGCCATTACAAAAAGGAAAGGATCGTATTATTTTATCCGCATATCAAATATTGAAAAATATTACTGATGTAGGTAACAAAAGTTATTCTTTTATCGAATTTCGATATGAGGATCGAATAAAAATGTGTTACATGCATCCTTTATGATTTCAGAATGGAGTAAAATAAGTGGTCCATATTGTCCATAAATTTTGAACTTTGAGAGTAAATAAAATAGGAGCACATATCATGGTGTTCGGTGAGCATCTACCCATATATTCCAGGAAGCAAACCCAATTGCTTAAAAAGAAAATATTTAAATTTTGAATATACTTTTAGTCTTCAAGAATATTCAATACAAAGGAATCTGCACAGACTGAGAGAAATTTAATAAAAATTGTGTATGCTGTTTACGTCGATACCCTTAATAAATTTCTAAAGTTTAACTTAATCGTAAGACTGGTTTAGCCAGTAGAGGGCGTTAAACATTGTGTATTTTACGTAGTTAAATATGAATCCAGTAAGTTGTAATGTTATTCCTAAACTGAAATAATTTCGAGAACTAAGAAAATTATACAGAGTATAAATAATAAGTTTTGCTAGTAAAATAAGTATAATTGTTTTATACAGGGTTGCCTATTTGGCATAAGCAGAAAACTTTGGAGTAGAAATATGGCTTTAAATGCACCTTCGACTTTTCTGTACTGCCAAACAAATAATGGAATTTTTCCATATTTTGAATAGTTTTCTCTTTTTCAGTCGTTAAATAAATAATTCTAATAATTTTGACTGAGAAAAGTTGGCTTTGTAGTTTTTAGAGATATTGCTTATTATTCAAATATTACTACTCAGTAAATTACGTAAGTTTTCGCTTTTATACAAAATGTACACAATAATAAAAATTATTAATTTGCATACACAGGGCTTTTCATTTTTTATTGCGGAACAAATACCACGAAATAATAATTAATTTAGAACTTCTGATGTCAAACGAAATAAGAAGTAAGAAGTTATTTTAGTGAAATATAAAATTATAAGGTTTGAAATGATGATAATAATATATGACATGATATGTTCGTTTTTAACTAAGATTTTGGCGCAAAATCATTATACCTTTTGGATTTATTTTTTGACATAATAGTAATACAGGCTCACCCTAGGTATGCAAATTAACAAAGAAAAGTTCTAAAATAATAAAATTCGTCGACAAAATTTGAATAAACTCCGTATTATAAAAAATATATGTGCATTACTTTTATAATATAACACAACTGAAGTGAAACTTCTGAAAGAGATATTAAGAATTGAGTTTTTACTTTTTTAAAGATATTTTCCTCAACCTCCGTTCCCGGATTCGACACTTTTTATCTTTTTTCTTTTGTTTTCGCCGAAAATCGCCTTTCTCTAACTTTTTATTATTAATTTTTTTTCTTTTTCTTATTTGGTTTAATATTGCTTTTATTACATTTCCGAACAATCTTTGGCTTTCCATTTTTTTTATTATTATTGTTTTATCTAGTCTCGTTTTATAATACTTTTATTAACTTTCCGAACGTTTTTTTACGTTTTTTTCAATTTTTTTTTTCTATTTTGTCGAAAAATTTTTGTATGCGGTGAGGTGGGGGCGGGTACAATACCCCCCCTTTTTTTCGCCGAAAACCGCGTTTCTCTAACTTTTTAATATTAATTTTTTCTTTATTTCATTTTATAATACTTTTATTAGCTTTCCGAAATATTTCCTATTTTTTTTTCTTATTCCAGTTTTTGTCCAGTATCCTCATTTTATCCCGGCTACATGTCCCGAAAATTTCAACCCTCTAGCTATAATGGAACATGCTTAATTAAAGAGGCGTTTCACTTTGATAACCGTTTCCACTTTGATAAGCGTTTCACTTTGATAAGTGTTGAAATTTTTTCTGACTTTACCCACGCTAAAGAAGTTTCACTTTAAAAATCTTTAGAAACGCACTTCTACCTTGAAATCTTCGAGAAGTACGTAATTAGAGTCGAGCCGGGCGCTGGGAATATTGGGCACACTTATTTACATCTCTTTTTAATACAGAAAGGATTAACTCATATTTATGATTGGAAAAATACAAAAATAGGTAATCGATAAATTCAAATATAGGTAAGAGGTAATACTAGTCACTTTCAGATCGATCTAAGCTCATATAAAATCCTCTTCAATTCTCCCAAATAAATGGGAGCTGAACATGAATTTTATCAAATTTTTTGGTTGCTATGGACCTTGATTTAATTAACGAAACCAAAAGATTTTCGTGTTCGCCTGTTGTGGGGGTTGGTTTGTGTTTAATAGTATTTACTTATTTCCACTCTTCCTGACCTAGTGAATATTTATACTTCGTTGTATCAAATTTATCAACTCTTATCCATCTTACATTGCGAAAAAGTATCTTTTCCCTCTTGTTACTTTTCTTTCTGTCAAACAAATTGAACTTCCGGGTAGTTCTTTTAGGTCAGTAAATTTATCTTCCCTTCTGGTTAATCCAAACGGATTTATTTTTCTAGATTCCCTCGTTAATGTCATATATTGATCAACAGTATAAATATTTTGAGCTTTTCGGATAACTTTTTTGACAGCCCCAAAGTCTCCATCAATGTCACAAACAAACTATAAAACAGTTCTTATTTTGTCCACCTGCAGAATCGCCCCAGGCTACTAAATGGCCATTGTCAATATCATTACTTTGTAAGAATGATAAAATACTGTTTTTCACTTCTTCTGGGCTTTTACCACCTTTGTCCTCAGTTAAAAGGTGAAAAAATTCTTTACCAAAGGTGTCACCTTCACTCACAAAATGAATCCTCAAATTGTAAGGCCACACTGGTAGACAGCTTTGGTAAATGCAATGTTTTCTTTGCATATCAAAATTTATGTATAGAATGGTACCCTCATGTGCCAAATTTCTGTCATTTTTCTGTTATTCAAATGCTGGCTTATAGCGGCTAACGAGTTCGCCATTTTTTTTCTTTAGACTTTTGCCACAAATAACGGTAAGCCCTGTACACAGAAATTAGAGTGGTAGATGTGGTCCACCCGCATCGCCTGGCGAAATACCACCATATTGGCTTAGGTGGCGTGAAATGACCGCTGGTTCATGTTTCGTCACTATTCCTTTGTGATTCGGTCCCCAGGGTGGAACAGAAAATAAAAAAATATTGCATGATGGCGCCTCTCAGATCAAAATACTTCGGAGGTAAAATAGCCTCCCATTCGGATCTCCGGGTGGAGGTTGGCCTGGGAGACCATCAGACCTGAATGTTTCCAGGATAGAAAACAGACTGCGATTGGACTTTTGCAACATAAGAGGCATCAACACAAATATTAATTCGGTCCACCAGCACTTAACATCAAATAAGTCTAATATTTTAGCTCTAGAAGAAACAAAAGTGAAATCAAGCACTACACATGTTCACTTGAATATACCCGAATATGACCTTTACTCCCGATTTCAACATAACTCTGGATTAGCTGTTTTATACGACACGATTTATATTGTCAACGAGAAGAAACATATATGCCGTGTGGTTCAAGTTAAGCACAGATCGAGCAACCAAATTCATTTGTTGCTTGTATAGACCACCTAGCGGACAGCAATATAAACGGTTTTTCTCAAATCTTGGCAATCAAATTGATTTTATTGCAGATCAACTATCTAACGGTAAAAATTGTCATAGTAGGAGACTTCAACGTACATAACATCGACTGGTTGAAACACTCCGATGATGAAGGACGAGAAGCCGTGATTTTGCTATAAGTCACGGACTTACTCAGCTGGTTGACGAACCTATCAGGATCCCTGAGCGTCAAAAAGACTTTTCTAGCCTCCTGGATCTATTCTTAATAACTAATCCTGACCTCTACACCGTAGCTGTCCAACCTCCGTTGGCCTCATCAGACCACAATCTTATCTCCGCAATTTGTGAACTTGCTATCAAAATACAGAAGTCACAGGTACCCCGAAAGGTTTGGCACTACAAATCAGCAAAGCGGCGTGATATTCGCGAGTTTTATCTTTCGTTTCCTTAAAAAGATGTTTGCTTTAGGAATCAAAACACCCCTGCATCTGCTGATGAGATAACTCAAGTAATCTTAGCTGGTATGGAAGCTTTCATACCCCTCTTCTATGTACGTACGTATCTCAAACAATAACCATGGTTTGGGAAAAACTGGGCAAGAGCAGTCAATGCTAAAAATGCCGCCTACCGCGAATTGCGTTGAGATCCGACAGCCGAAATTTGAAGTATATTCATCAGGACTAGAAACCAGTGCAAGCGGACGATTGACGAGAGCAAGGAGGGATATAACGAGCGAGATATAGAGCCTACCAAAGCTTTTTTACAACACTGGCTACCACTTTTGACTCAATACAGGTCGATCACCCTAATTCAGAAATAATCATTCTGGGAGACTTCAATGCCCACAACAACAACTGGCTCAAACATCACAACAAGACCGACAACAAAGGTAGAGAAGCTGAAGCATTTGCAGTCAGCTGCGGGTTTACTCAACTTGTAGATGAACCAACTCGAATCTCAGAGAGGGGCGAATTCGCCACCCTCCTGGATCTTTGTCTAACCACTAATCCTGACCAGTACACAATTACAGTTGGTTCGCCATTAGGTACTTATGACTACAAACATATTACAACGGTTTCCGAATTGCCACTCGACAGAAGGATCCACCATTGCCTCGCAAAATCTTTTTTTTTTGTGTTTTATGACTCTGGCTAAAACCAACTGGCCAGTATCTCTCTTTATTCATGATGACAGCAATCGACCAAAAATTTACCGAGATTGAACAGTAATATGACTTATATAAGCTACAATATACCTAATATTATGGCTTGTATAAATTACAATATACCTAATTATCTAATTTCTAATACATACTTTTTTGCCTTTTTTGTGTGTTTTTTTTTGTTTTTTCTTTTTGTCTGTTTTTTCTTTTCTATTTTTTACCACTTTTTTATTATTGTTTTATATATGCTTTCATTATTTTAGTTTTCGAAAGTTTTATGTTTTTTTTATTTGATTTTATATATACATTTTTTTTGTTTTTTTTTTGTTTTTCTTTTCATAAATAAATGTTGACATCCAATATAAATCTATATAGGGCACTGTATATACTTATGTTATTTGTCATAATAAGAGAATTTAGGTTGAATGGAAGAACAACATCATTTAAACTATTGTACAATAAATATAGGCTCTGTGCATGAGACAAACATCCCAAGATACTGTGCTCCAAATCTCCGACATCTCCACATTCGCAATTCTCACCCTCCTGTAATCCTATTTTCTTTTTATACTTAGGAAAAAAGTCTGCTTTGGCACTAACGACCCGGCAGGCTGCTGCGAAGAGATTACGCAAGTAATCTACTCAGGGATGGTAGTATACCTCCCAAATTCCATCAAATTACAGTCAAAAGTAAATCCCTGGTTTGACAGAAGACGTGAAAGTGCTGTAGGTAGGAAACAGCAAGCCTACAAGTACTGGCAGCAAAATTAGACCGCTGAAAATCGCAATTATTTGGTCGAAGCGAGAAACGAATGCAAACGTGTGATCGACAAACTAACGACAGACACAATCAAAGGATCAGGAATAAACTTTTGCAATGCCCCAGTGGCTCCAGGAATTTCTGGTCGGTAGCAAATGCAGTAAGTAATAACTTAAAAAAAACGTCTCTCCCACCTTTGACAGACGAACGTGGCATTACGGCGACTACAGCCAAGGAAAAAGCAAACATGCTCGCCAAAATGTTTTCATCGCACTCTACCTTAGACGTCCCCCAAGGCAAGGCTCTCCCCACTATATCGAACATCAACACTACCATGCAGAAGTCAAGTTTTATCACTGTGATATTCGTAAAATCCTTAAAGAACTAGATGTGCAAACGGCATCAGGATCGGACGGAATACCTGCCATCGTGTTAAAGAACTGCCCCAACGAACTAATATCCGTTTTTTTTCCAGGCTTTTCTCTCTGTCTTACGGAAAAGGGATTTACCCATCTTCTTGGAAAGTCGCTCGAGTGCAACCTGTTCAAAAAAAGGCAAGAAAACCACGGCCTCAAACTATAGTGCAATTGTCTTGCTTCCAATAATCTCCAAAGTCATGGAACGTGTAGTCAATCTGCAACTACTCAAATACCTCGAGAACAACAGAATAATCAGCGATAATCAATACAGCTTTCGTAAAGAGAGATCTACAGGAGATATATTGGCCTATCTCACTCATATATGGAGTAGGGCAATTGAGAACTACGGAGAGTCTCGAGTGATTGCGTTGAATATTTCAAAGGCATTCGATAGAGTTTGGCATGATGGACTGCTCAACAAACTGCCGTCCTTGGGACTGCCAGACTCTCTATGGCTTGCCACTTTCCTTAGAAAACGATCTTTGCACGTTGCAGTTGATGGACACATCTCAGACACATTCACCATTAACGCGGGCGAGCCTCAAGGCGCAATACTTTCACGAACTCTGTTCCTCATCTATATTAATGACTTGCTGACCGAAACGAATAATCCTGTTTACGGTTTTGCAGATGACAGTACCCTTGTCTCCCAATTTAGATCAGAAAATCCTTTACCAGCGACTGAGACTTATCACCGCAGACAGGAGCAGATTACAGCAGTTAATCAAGACCTGGAGAAAGATCAAACTTGGGGCGACAGAAATTTGGTCCAGTTCAGTGCAGCAAAGACCCAAGTAGCCACGTTTACCAAGAGGGCAAATACGGCGGGCCCTGACATCATTATGGCAGGATCGACCATTCCTTCATCCTCGTCAATCGGACTGCTGGGTGTCTCAGTCAACAATAATATGTCCTGGCATGACCTCGTTGCTAACATCGCAAAATCAACCTCCCAGAAACGTGCTTAGAATATTGCTCACACATCTGGGGTGCCGCATCAAAGCACAACCTAAAGCTGCTGGATTCCATTCAGAAGAGAGCTGTGCGTCTTGTCTAGTCTGTTTTACACAGCAGATGTTCCCAGGATTTGGCCCGCATCATCCCACCCCTGGCAGCGTCTGTCAGACAGTCACGACAGACGGCAAGAGCGCTCCAGTTCGTCGTACAACTGGAAACACCTAGAACATCGGTTTACATGAACTCCTTCCTGACGCACTGCATCACTTTGGAACTCTCTCCAAGGACATCTGCTTCCCCCTAATTATAAACTTGAACTATTCAAGAACCGTGTCAATCAACATCTTCGCACACACACCGCTCGTCGAGCGCCGTAGGCTCTCCCTTTAGGGTCAAGGTCAAGAACAAGCTTCTAAACTGTCCTAAAGGATCAAGATCCCTTTGGTCGGTTGCCAAAGCTGTCAATCAGGATTTTTCAAAGACGTCAACCCCACCACTGACCGAAGATGATGGCTCAATAGCAGAAATGTCCAAAGCCGAGATATTTGTATCAAATTCTACCCTAGATTATCCAGGAAAGACTCCCCCAGCTATCCCGAGAGTGAATTCCTTAATGTCAGGTCTGGTATTTCACCAACGCGAAGGGAAACGAATACTCAAAAGCCTAGATACTAACAAGGCCACAGGATCGGATGGCGTTTCAGCATTAGTGCTTAAGAAATTTGCTGCTGCTATCATACAGATCCGCATGCTCTTCTTCTAGCTGGAAATGCGCTCAGTTGCAACCCATCCCAAAGAAAGGTAAAAAAAATATTCCAAATAACTACCATCCTGCCTTAGTTCCCATCATGTCCAAAATCATGGAGAAACTGATCAACCAACAGCTCCTAAATTATCGCGAATCGGCAGGCATCATAAGCAATCGCCAGTATGGCTTCCGCAAGCACAGATCAACGGGAGATCTCCTAATTTACGTGACCTACCTCTGGACCAAAGACATCGAGAGCTACGGCGAATCTCGTGCAGTGGCTCTCGACATATCCAAAGCATTTGATAGAGTGTGGCATGACGGATTATTAAACAAACTGACAGCATACGGACTACCACCCACCAGCACTGCTTCTATGGTCTTCCAATTTCTTAAGAAATCGAAGCATCCGAGTTGGTATTGATGGACATCTCTCGTAGGAATTTAAAATCATACCGGAGTTCCTCAAGGGTGTATATTATCTCCCACACTGTTCCCGCCCTATATCAACGATCTCTTAGACAGAACAAACAATTCTATTTACAGTATTGCAGACGACAGAACTCTTATATCCTCATTTATGTCGCGGACTCCAATAAGCGCTGCTCATTCTCAACGCAAGCGAGAAAATCAGATTGCTGCCACCAATGAGGATATGAACGCCATCATGCAGTTGGGTGAGGAAAATAATGTCCAGTTTAACGCAGGAAAGACGCAAGCAGCTGTCTTCGCAAGAAAAGCAAACACCGCAGAACCGGAAATCAATGACTTCTTGTGGACGAACCCGAGTCGACTCTTTAGTCGACTTTGGTAGCCTTGAACATCGAAGAAAAATTGCGGACTTATCTCTTTACTATCGATCTTACTACGGAAGGTGTCCGAACGAGCTGGCACTTATGATTCTGGCCAGAGTTGTGCCAAGCAGAAACACCCGTCAGACACAAGCTTCTCATCAACATACGATTCAGTTGCGAACACCTAGGACATCGCTGTTTCGGCACTCCTTTGTCTGGAGGACTGCCTCGCCTTGGATTGGACTTCCGAGTAACGTCTTTCCCGAAAACTACAACATACAGCGCTTCAAGTCCAACGTCCACCATGTTCTCCGCATACGCACCGCTCGCTGAGTGGTATAAGATTTTCCGTTGGTGTGTGCCAAACATATAAAAAAATAATAAAATTTATTTTTCTATTATTTTGTACATTTTGCGCAAAAGCAGTGTAACAATAAGCAAGTTGCAAAGTCGTTGCGACATGTTCGCTAAACTTCCTTTAAATCCATTCAAATAATCTAACATTTGTCCGTTCAAAAACTGTCCAGCCAACTTTCAAAATTATCATAAATATTTATTTATCGACTGAAAAAAGGAAAATTATTCAAAATAAAAAAATACATTTGTTTAGTAGTAGAGAAAGTCAATGGTGCATTGGCAATATTGCTGCCATTCCCAAAGTTTTCTGCTCATGCCAAATAGACAAAGCACCCTGTATAAAAGAATTATACATATTTTAATTTAAGGAGTTATTCTTTACATTCTGTATAATTCTTAGTTTTAAAAATTATTTTAGTTTAGAAATATCATTAAAACTTACTGGATTCATATTTACCTATTTAAAATAGTCAACTTTAACGTTCTTTACTGGCTAAACCAGTCAGGATTAAGTTTAACCTTTAGCAATATTTTAAGGGCATCGATCTATACAACGCATGCATACAAAATTTATTAAATATCAGTGAGGGCCAATTTCGTAACATTCTGTGCGTATTTTTTTTAAAACTGGTGTACTGACAAAAATCTTATATTTAGACTATTGTAACAGAAAATAAATGAACAGTTTTAAATATAATTATACATGCTTCAAGATTTTGATATATTGAAGCTCTTTTTAAAATATAATGTATTTCATGTTAGTGAAAGGAGCCTTATTAAATTCCTAAATTTTTCATCCTTACTTTTGTGAACGGAGACAGTTTGGAACGAATATTTAAGACAATTTGAAAAATATGTGGAAACGCAGATTTCTTTTAAGCAAGGTATTTGCAACTCGACACAAATATTCTTACTTGTTGTAGGATAGTGTTCAGAAATGTCCACACCAATATGTTATTTACATTCTTTGATGGTTTGTGCCCATTAGGTGGAAGTTCGTGGGCGGAATAATATTCAGCGATTTTCCCCGCAAACTATACGCCTTTTGGAAACTCGGAAACTTGCACTTTTGTTCCACTTTTAATTGTCAAAACACGAAAAATTTGATAAATTACTGGCATTAAATTCGAAACTTAGAGTCAGAAAACAAAATAATAACTGCCATAAGAACAAGATCAAATATATGTTGTTAAAATGAAACCAGTTCAAAATATGTATTAAACTTTTTTTTAAATCAGTGTTTAAACTTTATAAAAAGAGTTTTTTCAAAAGTTAAACAAATTAAATTTTTGGTGTATGAAAAAGCAGCATGAGGTGTAGAATTGAGCACGGTTTTGTACGCACTGATAATCAAATATGTGTTTGCACCCTGTTTTCACAGTGAGAAAACAAGTACCGAGGTTGAGTTTTGCCTGATGGCTTCGTACAGGAAGTTTACCCTACGGAGGAGAATTATAACTTAGAAAGGGACTGGATGTTTTGAACTACATGTGTGCGAAGGGAAAATGAATGTGGATTTTAGCCCTAAATAAAAATATCCTGTTTTGCCCGTTATCTTGGAATATATGACAATAAAGTTAATCACCTGCGGCTATCCCCAGATTCAATCGAAGACGTTTATAAGGCAAACGTCAAAAAAGCACAACGCCAAAAAACTTCACAAAGTGCACGAGTTTTTACTATTATAATTGCATTTGCTAACCATTTTCAGTTTTCTCGTTTTTACTATGTTGGAACAAAATGCACTAAAACAGAGTTTTATCCACAAGACCCAAACAGAATTTTTGCACTCGACGCTCGTTTCGCTAAACATGTTAGCATCATCAGTAGATGATCTACTGATGATGTTAACATGGTTAGCAAAACCCGCGTCGAGTGCCAAAGTTCACTTTCGGTATTGTGGGTAAAACTCTGTTTTAGTTTCTCGTTTTTGATAACGGGGGCAATTTTGTTCCTAGAAACGTCAAGCATTTTCAAGTTCTTTTAGACTTTTCAGCTTTCTTAGGGCCACTAAATTAGCACTTGTGCAATTTACGCCCTGGGGCCAGAGCCCAAAAGGCTCTATTCAGATATTCTCATTAAAACTGGGCTGAAGAAATAGGCAGCAATTTGTCGCAGAAACATAAATCCTCCACAACAGTATAGACCATATCTACTTAACCGTGGTTCCCACTCTGATTATTAACTTTATGTCCAATTTGAAAGTATTATTGGAACTTTTTCCTAATGTTGATTCATTGTTTACTTGTTTATGCGATGCTCTAGGAGGATTAATTTCTTAAATATGAAAAGCTAAAAAATACAGTGTTACCTTAGTGCGAAAATCTTCTTTTACATGTAATTGAAAAAAAAAACAACTTTACTTGATAGTTTTGAGGCAAATACATATAATATATATAGCCTTCTAATTCTTAGAAACAACTCTTTTGCTGATTTACACTGAGTTTTTAAAAATTATCAATTTGTAAAGATGCTTCTGTCCTGTCTGAGAAGTGAAATAATAGTCGTCTCTACAAGACGTTATCAAATCTGTACATGAAAATAGTAATTCCGGTTTTACTCTTCATTTTTTCAGGGTTTTCTTGAAATAGTCTGTATCATGATTTCTGGACAAGTCCATTTTTACAATTACTTAAAACACCGTTAACAATATTTAAACTCAAACTTAAGCTTAAACTAAAACAAAGAAAATAATAATAAGTACATAAAATCTATAGGTATTGATGAAGGTAAACAAAATCATTATCAATCAACAATAGCCAGCTATGAAGTAACATGTTTAGCAACCTGTTATTTGAAAGAAGTAATTGCAGAGAAAAAGTCAAGCATCTGATTTTTTTAGTCAACTTTTATACCGACCTATGTTTATATCAAGGGCAATGAAATTAGCTATTTGTCGTTTGAGTTTTTAAAAATAATCAATTTGTAAATGTGCTTTTATCCTACCTGAGAAGTGAAATACTAGCCTAATCGATATTAGTGTACTAGGTATACAAGATGTTATCAAATATGTTGATGAAAGGAGTAATTTCAGTTTTATAATTTTAAGCAAATATTTTTCCTTCTTTTTTCCAGGCAGAATGAAATATTGAAATATCCTGTATCATAATTTTTATTTTTTCACTTATGGACTGAACAAATCCATTTTTACAATGAATTAAAGCACCGTTAACAATATTTGAAGTCTATAAATAAAACAACAAAACTAACAATAATAATCTATAGCTATTAACTGAGGCAAAATAATTGATTATGACTATTGAACCTTTGGAAGTTGTTGCTATGAAGTAACATATTTAGTAACCTATCTTTTGAGAGAAGTAATTGTAGAGAAAAAGTCAAGCATCTGCTTTTTTTAGTTAACTTTCATTATTTATATCAAAGACAATGGAATTAGTTATTAATGTTTTAATTTGGGCTTGTGTGATTTTTTTACTATTAACATCGAAAATTTATTAAATCTTCTTTACACCGTGTTTCTAAATATAATCGATTTATCAATGTGCTTCTTTCGTATCTGAGAAGTGAAATAATAGCCTAATAATAATAATAATAATAATAATAATAATAATAATAATAATAAAGCCTTTATTCCAAACAGGTATAAAACCCAATTACATGGAATTCAATACATCGTGAATATAAAAATTAAATAAAGTGAAATGTGAAATAAAACAAGATACAATACAATAGTAATACAATAGTAGCATGATAGTAGCATGCATAACTGGAAGATACCACACAAATAATGTAACAGTAAAACTCAGATCTGGGAGTTAATAAGTTCATTAAGAACAAGACCAACATGCGAGCTGTTAATATCACAGGATTTAGAGATTTCATTAAAAATTCGACACATAGCAAACGTGGGTGCTTGCAGTAAGATATTAGTGCGAGGCGTTTGAAGGAAGAAGGTGTGATCATATCTAGTTTGAAGACGAGGAACAAAGAAACAAATATGCGACAACAGATAAGAACAGTCAATTCTGTTATGTAGTAAGTTGAATAAGAATTTTACCAGGTGCATTTTCCTTCTTAAGAATAAAGAGTGCTCATTAAACCGCAACAATAAAAGTTTATGATCAAGCCCTCTCTCCGGGTAAACGCCATCGCTTTTATAGGCTAAATATTTCAAAAACCTGCGCTGCACCAATTCAAGCGAGGTTATGTGACAAGAGTAAATAGGATTCCAAACAACTGAACAATACTCAAGCTTAGAACTAACAAAACTATAATATAACAATTTTAGGCATGACATATTATTAAAGTTACTGGCGTTTCTTATTATAAACCCGTACATTTTTAATGAAGATGCGATAACAACTCTATTAGTGTACATATTCAAGATATCAAATATGCTGATGAAAAGAGTAATTTCGGTTTTATAATTTTGAGCAAAGACTTTTCCTTCACTTGTCCAGGCAGAATGAAATATGGAAATATCCCGTACCATAATTTTAATTTTTTCATTTCTTGACTGAGCAAGTCCATTTTACAATGAATTAAGCACCGTTGACAATATTTGAACCCTAATGCTAAAAATAAATTGAAAAGAAATAACAACAATAGCCAGAATCTATACGTATTGATGAAGGTAAAAATAATTGATTATGATTCGTGAACTTCTGGAACTTTGTTGCTATGAAGTAACATATTTAGTAACCTGTTTATTTAAAAGAAGCAATTGCAGAGAGAAAGTCAAGCATCTGATTTTTTAGTCAACTTTTATAGGTTTATATCAAGGGCAATTAGCTCTTCATCGTTGATAGTAAGTTGGACTACTTTGTCTTCTAAGAATATTATTATTAAAGTTTTAATTTGGGCTTATGACATTTTTTATTATTAACATCGACAATCTATTAAATTTTATATACACAGAGTTTTTTAAATTAATCAATTTGTAAATGTGCTTCTATTCTATCTGAGAAGTGAAATAATGGCCTAATCTCTATTAGTGTATGTACATATACAAGATGTTATCAAAAATGTTGATGAAAAGAGTAACCTCGGTTTTATAATTTTGAGCAAATATTTTTCCTTAACTTTTCCAGGCAGAATGAAATATTGAAATATCTTGTACCATAATTTTTATTTTTTCATTTATTGACTGAACAAGTCCATTTTTACAACGAATCAAAGCACCGTTAACAATATTTGAACTCTAAGGCTAAAAATAAAACAAAAAAAAAATAACAATAATAACCAGAATTTATAGGTATTGATGAAGGCAAAAATAATTGATTATGAGTAGTGAACTTATGTAACATTGTTGCTACGAAGTAACACATTTAGTAACCTGTTTTTTGAAAGAAGAAATTGTAGAGAAAAAGTCAAGCATCTGATTTTTTAGTCAACTTTTATATAATTTGGAATTAACTCTTCGCCGTTAATAGCAAGTAAGAATACGTTTTCTAATTTTTATATTATTAACATCGAAAATCTATTAAATTTTATTTACACCGAGTTTTTTTTTTCAAATAATTAATTTGTAAACGTGCTTCTATTTTCATTTATTGACTGAACGAGTCCATTTTTACACCGAATTAAAGCACCGTTAACAATATTTGAACTCTAAGGTTAAAAATAAAATGAAAAAAATAACAATAATAACTAGAATCTATAGCTATTAATGAAGGTAAAAATAATTGATTGTGACTTGTGAACTTATGGAACGTTGTTGCTATGAAGTAACTTATTTAGCAACCTGTTTTTTGAAAGAAGTAATTGTAGAGAAAAAGTCAAACAACTGATTTTTTTAGTTAACTTTTATAGGTTTATATCAAAGGCAATGGAATTAGCTCTTCGTCATTAGTAGCAAGTAGCAAGAATACTTTGTCTTCTAAGAGAGTTATTAAAGTTTTAATTTGGACCTATGTATTTTTTTTAATTATTAACATCGACAATATATTAAATTTTCAGAAGTATCGGAAAGACAATGACGACTAGTATTTCAACGACCGGTGGACCTGTAGCTGAAATTTAAAGTCATTTCGATAGATTTTCCTAAGGCTTGTGCTATATTGGCTTAGCAAATACTACAATTTTTATAATACTCTACAGGACTGTTCTTCAAACAAAAGTAAGTATATCGATATAGTAAGTAGGTAAGTACTACATATTCTTACTTATCTTAAATTGCTACGGGCAGGTTAACGCGTGAGCTGAAAAAATCTAAAACGGGTTTCTTTAAGAAACTTAAATTTACTAAAGAATAATAATGCTAAGAAAAGCTTGCTTTGTATTTTCACGTAATAAATAAACTTTTTCATATTATTTAGTTAATTTTTATAGGTTTATATCGAAAACCATCAGTTGTATAAATTGTTAACTTTGAAAGATCACTTTTGGACATCAATCTTATTAATGTCATATTGGCAATGTCGCATTCAAAAGACTGATTAATTTACCGAATGATTAAAGTGACTAATCGGAGTTGAAAATAGTGGACCTTAGCACAGAATAAATAATAATCACAATCCCTACTTGAACGAATTCCAGTCCGGGCAGTTTTCATATCGAACTTACGAGATCGCAACTTTTATAGCGCAACCGTAGTATAAATGTGCATGATTTTCATCTTTTGGGTTAGTTTGGGTTAGTTCTTGTTGGTTGCGCTCCCGAAGCGAGCGGAGAGCCAGGCATGAAGTAGTCAAATATTTGAAAACAAAACGTAACGGGGTATTCTAGCTAACATTTACATTATAACCGCGTTATGGCAAGGTGCGATCATGTATCCTGCGAATCGAAATTTGGGATTTCGCACGTTTTTAGGCAGACCTTGGGGAGCTTAATGGTTAATTGTTTTTGGCTGATTTTCCGTTTCCGAGTTATTACGTCAAATGTGCGATTTTTGAAAATTTTTCTTTATTACAGGACAAATTAATTCATTTTGATAAAATGTTCTGGGCAGGTTTTTTTTACCGTCTTCCGAGCCATATTGCAATTGGCGAGAATCGAACAATTGCGAATATTTTTTCGGTGTCATAGCCCCTTATCCCTTGTCTTATCCCCTTAGCACAATTGAAAATATTGAAATATTTCGGCTCTAAGTCTTCTAAACTAATTCTCATCAGATAAAAGTGTCATCCGATCCAAACTTTTAAGAAAAAAAATTGTATTTTTGTTATTTTTCTAACAACTTTCGCGTCTTTAGTAGGAGTAAAAATTTGTGTCAAAATCTTTAGAAAAACTGTAATCAATTTTTCGGAAGCTAATCGCTTCTTAAGAAACGGTGATCATATTTATATTCAAGAGTATAGATTTGAGAGCATAAAATGGTATTTTTCTCAAAAATTAAAAGAATTCATGTGTTTATATAGGTGACTTTGGGTCGTTCTAGCACCGAAAAAGGAGCGAAGATCGAAAAAATCGAGACAACAGATCGATAAGCAATTAAGAAGAGAAAAACTCTCTAAATGCTTCTTACTTTTTGCCGAAAATGTTGGGAAAATGGACTATGTAAAAACATCGATTATGTTTTTGTCTTTTTTTCTCAAGAAACATTTTCTTTGTATAGAAATACTGATCATTTAATAAGAATCTACGCCAAAGATAGTACAAGAAGGGGCTTTAGAAATGATAATGCCTTTTATACAGGGTGAGCTCGTTGCCATTTCGAATTTTGGCACGACACGTCATTACGTAGGAGAACCGCACGATCTCGACCAACGAAATGTTCATTCATTAAACAGTGGATTACGAGAGTTTTTGATATATTGATACCAAAAACTCGCATCGATACGACTGAAAATGCAGAATTCGTGATTAAAGTCAAAACTATGCCGGTCTGTATACTTATATTCACTCTTGACACAAGTACCTATTTCAAAGGGACCCTAGCTCAGAAGTAGAACGTTTGCCTAGCTTGCGAGAGGTACTGGGATCGATTTTTTTTAAAATTTTGTTTTGTTTTTAATCTCGGTTTACCGAAGGTTAAATTATTGAACAGCTCTACTTTTTGAGTGACACATGTTGATTCTCTTCATATATTTTTTGTCCTATTGTAAAATCAAATTAATAATTCTAGTTTTATAAGCCGTAACGTCTAATGTTGGTTTAAATTGATTGCGTATTGGTTTGATCATTCCAGATTTCTCATTTCATGGAAACTTTAATGTATTAATTTTTTTTGCTAAGCAGTGCATTTAAAATTAAATTTTGGATAGTTCAAAAGAGTGTTTTTAGGTAAGAACTTCCAAGGAGAATTTTCTAAGGACACATTGGGAAGAATTTTTTTATATGTTTATGGGCTTTCTTCAGATTACTGTATATCAACAGTAATAAAAATATTACAATATTCAATACAATACAGAATTATTCATTTTTAGAATTAGTTGAATATGGTTTCAATCGAAGGAATATAATATGCGCGTACACCTCTGCTCATATATTTTCATAAAACGGGAGTACGGACCTGGCAATCTCGTCACAGTTCCTAGCATTTGACGGCCGCCAAAAGAATCTATCTGATGGCATTTCGGAGGTAGAATTCTGATTATTTTTTATTCTGTGCCCTTAGTATTGAAATCATAAAGAAGCAACTGCTTGAAAATAATGTATTCTTTGCTAAAACTAAAATATTTTTTGTTCTTTCAAATTCAAACAACAAATTCAGATGACAATGACGGCAACGGAAAATTTTACGACGACCATAGTATCAAACAACAAAGATCATAAGAACAAATTTGGATACATAATTTTGGTCAACAAAGTTATTTTCTTGCCAGTCGAGCGTTTTAAAAGTCGTTAAAAACTTAAAGAGAAATAAAAAGAAAAACAAAAGCTTTAAAATTAGGTCTTAATTTCGACATGTTATATTGCAATTAAAGATACATATCTCAGCCCTTAAAATGAAGATTTTATAAAAAATGTATCTCTTTGAATTGCATCCTTTATCGTCTTGTAAAATATCAATAATTTTTCAGCATACTAATCCAACCATCGTTGGTTGCTTACCCTTTAAAAATAACACTGTGATGCCAGAGATGTAGATTTATCTACAACTCGAAATGTAAAAGGTGTACGGTTCTTATGAGAAAAATTAGAATTTTTTTTATCGGTCGGAAGTCGTGTTTGAGCCCTGAACAGACTGTTAATCAGCACGTTATTTAGCACAGCTTCCACTTTTTGGTTTTACCCGAAGTGGTCATCCAGCAATCAAATAATTTTATTTAAATTCAATAATAGGCATAATTATAGGTAAAAACTGATTTCGCGCAGTAAACATTATGTAGCAGCAAGTACTTTGAAGCACTTCTCAGTCCCATCAATTAGTTGCAAAAGTGATGCCAAGCAATGGCATGCATTAACTTGCCAGCGCAACACAGCCAATCAACATCGAAACTCTTGTTTACTATTTTAGAATGTCTAATATTTCAGTTAACACATGGCCCTCCGCTCGCTTCACTCGCTACGGGGGCGCAACCAACAAAAACTAACCAAAACTAACCCAAGGCATGCCCAAAATAAAGAACAAAAACTTTTTACAAACATAACTTAATGTATGCTCCAAGCAATGAGCCTGCCCTGGTATGGAGAGAGAAGGTACTGAAGGTACTATTGCGAGCAGAATTTTTGCGGTATACAATAACTTATTGTCATAGATATTTACTCAAATAAAAATTCTCCATTGTTTTACTTTACCGATCGTCCAAGCTTAATATAATTCAATAATCGAAAATGAATATTTAATAAATTTGGACGATTAATCATAGTAAAACTGGATTTAGAAATAATATGATATCGCGCAAATCCTGCAAGCCGCCAGTGTCTTCCTATTCTAGCTAAACATCTTCTACCAATCATTTTTCCTTGTAGCTGTTGTTGGCATCGGTACTTGCAACGTCTCACCAGGTGATTTAAGTCATCATATTTTCAATTGTGTATAGTAAAAAACTTCCTGCTTGGTGCCATTATCCACATTTGGAAAGACGAGAGCTTTTCCGTCAGTTGTTTTGTCATGGTCCTTGCCTCCTTCTCATAAAACAAAACTGGATAATATCTGCCCCTAAGCTTTAGAGACATAGAAATGTTTATGCTGGTGAATAGGTTTCTCATTTTGATACATTTTACTTCGCTTTTAAATTCTATTCTGATTATTATTTCTGACGATTCTTTCATCTCATTGGCTGTGAGCTATTGCTTTTAAATAGGTGTATTTTGCCACCCGTTTTATATTCAATTCATCTACTGATAGGCTGCCAGCAAACATTTTTTTCTTACTTGCCTTCATCTATTTTATTTTAGAAACATTTAGTTTCAAGCCATATTCTTCAGATACCTTCCATATTCCCTGTAATAGGTGTTGAAGATCTTCAAGAATGTTAGCTTGAACAGAAGAATCTGTGCACCTTATGCTGGTGAAGAGTTCTCCATGTATCTCTCGGTGGCATTATAAAATATTTAATAGATACGAGTATAGCACAACATACAACCCTTTCGAATTTTCTTTTGAATCTTCACACCTTCGAACTTGTTTCCACTTACTTTCATTTTCGCGGTCTGGTTCGAATATAGATTAGCTATAATTCTCATAACTCGTCTCAAGACAGTTTCTTTCTGAACTTCTATGATTAGGGTTGTCAAAAGCTTTATCCAAATCTATAAAGCTCATGTATGCATTGAAGCGAGAAGATAGTTTCTCGTGTACCGAAGACCGGGTTAGTTTGGGTTAGTTATCGCAATTAGTTAGATAGATTCGATTATGAATGAGTTTAGTGAAAGCTTTTGTTATACTGTTTATCAGTTTTATCGCAGGTTTTTATATGTAATGTTTTGCAATTCATGATAAATGTAGAAATAGTTCAGTTATTCAGTAAAAAATGAGTCAATATTTCAAAAAGTTAAGAGTGAGTTTCGTACAGGAGTATCAATATTTTGAAGCGGATACCATCAGGGACAGATAACTTATTGTTCTTCAGAGTCCTGGTGGCTCTCTCATTTTTTTAAATGACAAGAAGCAGGATCTGACAGACTTTCTGGGCATTCGACACGGAAGACGTCTTCGTTGTATGTTTCCAAATCTTTAATACGTTCGGATGGTTGAGCCATTAATTTGCTGTAATCTTGATCTTGCACCTTGCTTTAATATTATTTATTTTTTGTACATGCTGTGATATTTTTTCATGACGCTGCATGATTTTCTTTTAATTATTTTGATCACAGTAATAATATGACATCGAATAAAAGTTATAATAATAGCTTAGGGGAAAAATAATTTTTCCATAAAATCTATTAGATTTCAGGAGCCATCTTTTAGTCAATCATATACAAAGATTATCATCGTCTCAGATGGGCAACTCTCTAAAGTAAATTTAAATGAAAAACCCCTGTTTGTTTGATCCCTTTCAGTCAGCTATGTTTGTAATCAATTTTCTACTACTATTTTCACTATTTCTTGCTATAAATTTTTATAAAAAAAGTCTGACGATTAAGTTTCCGTACTCACCTTATTGATTGAACTGTTGTATTTTCTGTCCTAGTATAAAGTTGTAAATTAATTTAATAATAATAATTCTTATTATGTTATACCTATTACGCATAATCCTCTTATAAATGAGTGAATACCTCTTAGTTATTATTTTTATTATTGTTATTACCATTTAACCACAGTACATGGCAGTTCATAAGTTATGAGAAAATCAAAACCTTGTTATTAGCCTATAATTTTAGAATTCATTTAATGGTTATAAACGTTTTCTTGGAAAGGTCATTAAAATACGAGAACACATCCGCATATAGATGAAAATATTTTCAATATATACAGCTTAGGAAATAGTAGTAAAACTGACTTTTTTGGCAGTTTGTCAAAATTTAATAACAATATAAATCCTGATATTAAAATATCTATTATTCTTTTATTGATTTTAATTTTAAATATTTTAATAAAGTAAAATGTTTCGTTATAGGTTTCAAGAGTTACGAGAACTATCTGCTTCATCCAGAGTATTTGGTAATATTTTATAGCTGTACGAACTTTATTCATAATCCAAGCATAAAATTATGTAAATAGTTAACAAGCTTTTCATAAATGCGAGAATTGTTTCAATTTTATTATATGACAGGTAAAACAACGTGGCTATTTATAACACTACCACAAACAATATAGCTACGCAAACACAACTTCAACTAAATGCTATAAATAATTAAATAAATGTGTATTCTTGGAAAATCTAATACATATTTTATGAAATACTACTTTTTTATGTATGAAAGTTAATTATCCACCTGTGATGATATAATGTTAATAGCAGCGCTTTAGCTATAGGTCAAAGTTATCTTTATTGTCGCTACCTTTAAGGGGAACATCATCAGGATACAACAACGATAAAATTATGATTAGTGTCAAGAAAAGTCAACAATGTGTTGCTTCAGAAAACGAAAGCAGTTAGTTTATTAGTGGCGTCTTTATAGAGGAAAATATCCCTATCGATTTCTGAAAATTTGAGACAGCTATAAACACTTTAAAACTAGCAGTATGGGAAGGTAGCCTAAAATCATTCCTTTGGAAACGTCACTTTCTATGTATATTATTTATTTTAAATTTTCCTTTTTTTTTCAAAACACCCTTTAGTTTTGTCAATATTCTATTAATAAAAAAATAAAAAAAAACAAAATATTTAAAGGGGTTAAAAAGTAGAACCTTGCAAGGTAACCGTCTCGCTCAACCTTTTGGGTAAAACAAATGTCGGTGGAATTTAAATTGAAAAATGTTACAAAGAATTAAAGCAAGAAAAATTAATAAACTTTTATTTTTATGAAAAAATGCAATCATTTGATAAACTTAGGTTAAAAAAATAATAAAAAATACATTAGGCCACATTTTGCCTTCAAAAAGAAACCTATACCGCATATTAAATGTCACATTTGGAAACACATGCAGAGTAGATGTTCTGCGGTTTCTTTCAATTGCATTATTTCAAAATCTGCATTGGTCGTCTTCTGCTTTCCCTGTTGCCTTTAGGTGGTATTTTACCGGGTAGTGTCCAGTAAGCAGTCCGGCGCCAGTTCTAATATCTGTTCTGTTCATGTCTAAGAGCTGTTCTGCTCTTTTCGCAGAGATTGTGATAAAACTTTTCGCCTGTCTTAGTCCTAGAGTGTTTCTCCGACAGTTGCTCTTTTTCCAATTTCTTTAGTTCTTCGGTGTTGTGGCTCTTCATAAGGTCATAGTAGGGCTATGGACCATAATACGGTGTTCCAGCTCCTTCCTTCGCAAGGCAGTCTGCTTTTTCGTTACCCTCTATGCCTCTATGGCAAGGAACCCACATTAAAGTTACCTGGTGCTAATTGTTTTAAGGTTTGCTTACATTCCCAGACTAGCTTAGACACGCACTTGAAAGCTTTTAGAACTTTTAAAGCCGCCTGGCTGTCTGAAAATATGTAGATGTGCTTTATGTGAAGTCCTTGTGTAAGGCACTTTTCTGTACATATATTTATGGTAAGCACTTCCACTTGGAAGATGGTCATATACTTGCCTAGCGGTTTGGAAAGCTTACAGTTTGGACCTGAAATGCCAAATCCTGCTCCTTTCGCTAGTTTGGAACCATCTTTGTACCACAGCGATGCGTTGTCGGTCTGAGGTAGTTTTTTACTTTCCCATGATTGATGGTCATCAATAACCAGTGCGAATGGGACATCTAGGTCCAACATGACTGTGGTTTGGTCACTTGGTTTGCTGGCATTTTCCAGTTTTATTTCTTCAAAGTTGCGCAAGTGACCAGTCAAATCTCCAGGCATAAATTCGCCTATTTGGAATAGACTGTGAGCACTGATAGTCGCCTCTCTCTTCACACTGAGATGAAAGGGAGGCATGTTCAGCATTACCTCTAAGGCTGCGGTAGGGCACGTTGACATTGTCCCTGCTATTCCCAGGCATATTAGCCTTTGCACTTTATTAAGTTTGGTCCGGGCTGTGACCTACTGGTTTTTTTTGGCCACCATACTAGCGAGGCATAGGTGACCGTGGGCTTTATTATTGTTTGGTAGATCCAATATACAATTTTTGGTTTTAGGCCCCATGGCTTGCCAACTTGCTTGCGGCATGGCTTGATTGCCGCCGTGGCCATAGAGATGTGTGTTTCTAGATGCTTGGTCCAGGTAAATTTACGGTCCAGTGTGACCCCTAATTATTTTACCACAGTGGAAAAAGTTAACTGTGTTTTGTCCAGGATGGGCGCTCTCATTGCTAGCTTCCATCTTCTTGTAAACCAAACAAGTACGGTTTTCCTAGGATTTAGGGAGAGTCCCTCCTCTTCACTTCAATTTTTGATGATGTTTAGGGCATTTTGCATGCGGCTTGAAACTACGCCTCTTTATCATTATTACTAGGTCGTCTGCGTAGCCTAGAACTGTAAACCCACCTCTACTCAGAGTGGTAAGGATTTTATCCACTACTAGTGTCCGCAGTAGGGGGAGAGAACGCCTCCTTGAGGGCACCCTTTCACTATGCTGACGGTTGTTGACGCTCCGTTTATTTCTGCTGTTACGAAGCGGTGCTTTAGCATTGTTTCTGTCCATCTTATGATTGGGAGCTCAACTTCCCTTCCCTTCTGATGAATTGATTTTTTGTCATTATCTTCAATGATATCTAAGTCTGTATCACTTTCCTTGAGACTTAAAGACGGATTTGTTATAATCTTCGCAATTTTGGCCGTAGTCTTAATTTTTCATTCTTCTTTCTGTCTTTTTCCGTCATCCTTTTGTTTTTCTTCAACTGCCTTTCTCTTTCTTTCAACAATTTGTTTATGTATAGGTCGCTGGTTAAAATTACTGTTGCGCCACGTTAAGCTTATGCTCATCAATTTTTAGCAATGATGACACAAATTTAGGAGAATCAAGACTAAATGGATTGTCATTAGTTTGGGTTGCTTCTTGAATATTAATATCAACAAACTCGACTTTCGTATCCAGTTGATCAATGTTTTGCATTCTATTCTCTTGTCTTATTATTTGTGTAGAGTTAATGTTGTTGCGGCTTATTCGACTCTGTTCGATATCTATAGTTTAGCCATTGGGATTAAAATCTTCAGAACTGTTACTCGACGGACCGATTTCCTGTATTTCTATGTTCTGTTAAATAGATATCCGTAAACACTTCAGGATTATTTGGAACGATGCCAAGCTTTTTGAAGCTCTGAATGGCATTTAGCTGTGTACAGGTTTTCATATTGAATATTGGTGCTATTTGAAAGTCAGCGACACTCCTTCCTGGATCATTATTGAGCCACTTTCCAAGCACCAGATCATGATACTGGGATAATGGGATCATAATTCCTACATCCAGAGGTTGCAGCTTATGTGTGCAGTGAGGAGGAAAAACCAGATTTGTGACATAATTTTGTCGCGCTTTATAGTGACTTCTAAGTTTTTAGTGTGCGAAGGGTGGCCGTCCAAAAGTAATAGGTAATAGGGCTTGGTTCTCTATGGTTGACTTTACCTACATGATACAAGAAATGGTCGAACTATCAAAAAAAGCTGCCAAATCCGTATGACCGGATGAATTACAGGTAAACACAGAACCTTGCGGATTTTCATCTTTAAGTTCTGTCTTCGTTCATAGACACATAATTTCACTTACCAATACACATATTACTGCAGTAGTAGAAGAATTTTGCTCAGCAGAGAACAAACGTCTTACTTGCTTACTGCCCTTTTAGCTAAAATCTTGAAATTTGTATGGGCCACAGTCACAGTGCTTAAAGACGTCTCATCGACCTTAAATAGCCTACATGGTTCGAAATGCATCTTCTTCCATACTGATTTTAACAATGAAAAAACTTTGCAACATTGCATTGTGACAATTAAAGGCTCTAGCTTTAGCTGCTGCTTCTGGTGTCTTCCAGGGGTATTTCAGAACGTGTCTGTCGGAACCCTCTTAACCACTCCTTGCCTGTCATTTGTCTACTATCAGAAAACGGATGAAAATTTTATTGTTCATCCTCTGTTGTTAATCGATACATTCTACTCTTTATATCTCATATGCGACTTAATTGCTGTTCGTCGGAGAAAACCTTTTGTTTACTTCCCAAAAATTTTAAGGGAATAGCTGTATATTTATTGGCACGTCTCTTCAAAGTAATTACAGGAATTTTAAATTGTCTTGCTACTGTCTTAAATTCAACGCCATTTTGTACAGGTTTAGACATACGGCATACTATTATCATCCCATCTATGAGATTTTCGCTTATAATGATTATGCAAAAAAGTGGGCAATATGATTCCCCTTGCGGGTAAAATGATCTCTGGAGGGATAATTTTTCCCAAAAGTAGACCTCGAAGCTAGCAGATATTTATTGTGGCTCAAACAAACACATTGCATAACAATTTAGAAGCTGTAAGATGCTGCCACAAAGGAAGCAATGTTAAAAAAACGCTTGCCTTGGATCAAACGACCTGAAAAATAAGAAATATGTCTTTCTCGAAAAATACGAGTAGACGTTTCCGTTATCACATCAGAGGGCTTCAGGGTTGCGTGCGCATTACATTGTTGACAAACACCATATTCTTAGCGTTTAGCAAATTGCTGTCAACTGGCCCGTAGCTCAGTGGTTGGACGCTGAGTCTGCGATACGGCGCAGGCGGCGGTCTGGGCTCAATTCCAGTTGTGGCAAGACATGTTATTTTGATGTGTAAACATCTTATGAGGGTAAATCTCGGCAAATGGGACGGATATGTTCAACCATGCGCAGTGATTTTACGAGGGCTGCTCAAATATTCGTGCATGTCGTATACGATATGTTTACACATCAGTGTCTCGAGTATTAGCAGACTCGCTCATTTTTTGTTACATATTATGTGTAAAAAGTTTTTTTCTTCATTTTGGACATGCCTTGGGTTAGTTTCGGTTACTTTCTGTTGGTGCGCCCCCGTAGCGAGCAAAGGGCTATGCGTGAAGTGTAATATTAGACATTTTTGTCAGCAATGTGATGCGTGCGCAACTCTGAAGCCCTCTGATGTGCAACGAGCAACATCTTGTCAAAATACGTGCTCGCACATCAACCGATGTGCGAGCACTGAAGTTTCGAACGACAAGCTTCATAATATTGTAAAGAACAAATAGATAGCGCTTCATACACTGCTAAAAATAAGAAAAGATCGTTGTGCATGAGAGGATCATTTTGGGCCGCCTTCCTCTATTTAAAGTCGATATCAAATCTAAATTTCTCAAATAGTCCTTTCTTAAAATCTGCATAAGATAAAATCGCTGATTGGCAATGTCTGCCTTCATTTTATATTGTGGATCTTGAAAAAAAAATCTAGATTCTACATATCAGTCTTAACAATTTTGTCCAAAACACTGCTAAATCTATGATATTTCAGCTATTCCGAAGCATTATCTACTGTATGATAAATATTAAAACAGTTTTTGTATTTATTGCATCATGGTGATACTCCTTGGCATGTAATATAAAAACATTCAAAGCACTTTCGATTCATAGAGTATGTCCAGGTAACTTGTTTCCGATCTTGTTATCAGGGAGTTTCTTACATAAGCCTATATTATATTATAATATGATATGTTAATAGTTACGTTAGTTTAGTTGGTCAGAGCAATATAAAATAAAGATAGTACTACAGAAAAGAAAAATAAATAAAAACGTTTTCTTAACACAAAAAAAATTAGTAGAAAATTCACCTAAACGCAGAAATGCCTTAATATTCAGTCAATCAATTTTTTGAACATTGGCAAAAAGTATTTTTGTACTGTCTGAAATATTTTCATTTAGATTCCCCGTAAAAATATGATAAGTCCGTGATCCTGTTCGAACACTTGCTCAGTGCTTATGAATTGCAGAAGCTCGAGCCCACATTTCCCGTTATCAGTAAATCACAGGGACATTCTTACATTCTATTTACTAAGTTGGTGTTTGAATGTTTCGGTAAAATGCATTACACACTATATCGAATGTTTGCACTTGACGCACATTTCATTAAGCATGATTAGAAGATGTTTAAAAACTTTATCTCCTGATAATACTAACGTCGTTAGCGAAACGCGTGTCCTAGTACAAAAAAACATTAAATCTCGTACCGTAAAGTAGAGTTACTTTACCACCACTTTTTCACCTTTTTTTTTAAATAAACCTGAAAAATTCTTAATAGTAATTTAATTACTTTTTAATTTTGATAGCCATTGTATGGTTATAAAATAACTTTTACTAGATTTTTGGGTCGATCGATTACTCTATAAGGGCAAAAACTCATTTCAATGATGGTGCAAAGTATACCATGAAGGGGTCATACTTTGCACCATTTGGTATTTAAATCATTTTTGCCTAGTAATTTGCTGCGAATAAAAAACTGCGTGAAAGCTAACTTTGCACCAAGGTAAATAGATATAGGTATATTGAAACTATATTTTTTATTATGTTACAAAATTAAGGTATTTTTGATGTTTTAAGCTGTATTTATTGAAAAAACAAGATTAAAATAATTCAACATTAACTATCAATTTAAGATAAGCTGTGGACGTGAACAAAATAAAAACATATGATAAAAAATCACTACCACCAAAACTTATCACATTCTGGTTCAGAATATATACCGCGTTTCCATATTTGCTTCGGTGGATTTATTGCACCTAATTATCTTGTCCCATGTGTACCATATCTCGTCTCGTTTTTAGGGACATTTTCAAAATTTTCACGATTTGACCATATCATTAATCATAGCTCCATCTTTATCCAAAGGTGTTATAAACTTCAGGATATATATTTGCTTCATAAATAAATTGAACATTTTCACCAATAGCCCTTGTAGCACCTTTTAATCCGCTTTGTTTAATCATTGTGACATTTGTCAACTCTAAGGCACCTGATGAAAGTTTTTGATTAAACTCGATTTCCCCCTGCATTTCTTGTACTTCGTTGATATCATCATCGCATGAATCTTCAAACGGTGGTAGATGGTCATCAGATTGTCCATATTCATCGTATTTTCTTCTTCACGCTCTTTAGCACTTGGTGAAGTGAAGCATGAAGTTTTAGGATGAGCAGTGTTTTTTCCAGAGGGAAGAGTTAAGTTTCTTTTCTTTCAATGATCAATGATAAATGAACTTTCAATGTTAGGCGATTGTGGGATATTTGTATCATCATTAACCACGCCACTAGTACAAACATTATTGGCATAATACGATCCTTTACAGTCATACATCATATTAGCCGCTTCTGATTCTAAGATTTCAACATTCAAATGAGAGGATAAATTATCTCCTATCAGCACCTTTTTGCCTTCAATTTTGCCAGCCTTTGCAGCATCATAATGTTAAACCAGTTTGGGACTCAAACCAACCGGATGCAATGTTTCCATAGCGTGCCCCTGGCAGACTATTTTCAGTCCATCTGTCTTACAAGTACTTTGACTTGCAGTCTCCAGCTGCACATTCTGCGATTATGAGAGAATTGCTGCTTTTTGAGGAATTACGTATTCGCTCCGAATACTTCACCCCACCTTCAGTTAGGACCTTCTTCTGCCCAGGGTCAGGTTTTTCTCATCGTAATTAAATATAGCGGTCTTATGTCGCCAAAAGTTGCATTAAAATCTTTGATATATTTTCTCTTATGGGCTTCATGTAGAGCTGCTCCGCTTCTCCTTATGTTCGACGCGAACCTTGCAGTAAGATCCCTATGACGTCGTAAAACAGATTTTGCCCAATCTTTTCCAGGAAAATTAACTTTAAAGCGTGCGACTTTTCGACCTTGGCGGTTTAAATACGCCATAATTATGTGTCGTAATACCAATTCAGTAACAGAAAACCCAAAATCGTTAAGGTTTTGGATGCAAGAAACAAATCATCTTTCTTCTTTGTGCGTGTATATCCATGTTTCTTCATATGCTGTCCCTTACTTTTATAAGAAAGAGTTCTTCGAGATATTCTATAGGTCTTCGCTGCGGTTGTGGTACTCATGCCTGCGTTTATAGCATTCAGGCATGCTTGCAAGTCTTCTGGAGTATAATCGGAATATTTCCTTCAGCCTAATTTCCGCCTATACTGTCGTGGCATGATCTAAAACCGAGAGAAATTGCAAGATAAGGACCTGTATTTTAGATCTTCAGGGATGCACCATATGACTGCTGCAAAGAAACCTCAGTTGAGGATAATTTAATACTTTGCACCATATGACTGGAACAAAGTGAACCCAGTTTCGTCGAAAAAATACAAGTGTAAACAAACTATTTTGTAGTTTAATTTTTTATTAAAATATATTTATTTTAATAAATACAATTACTAATATCATTGTATATACAATGCTAATATTAAATGTATTTATGGAATTAATTATGTACTTACCCGTATTTATCAATTAGAATCTTGATGTAGATATGTTCTAATATTGTTGTGAGAACACCCAAACATTTGCAAGGTAAAATAGATTCTTGATGATACAAATATTTTTCAAACCGTTAAAATATTTAGGTTAGAATTGGCGCGAAAACTGACAAATGACTGATGTTATGAGCCGATGTCTATGGTAGCCATGAATGACGTATGGGAGTGTCTAAAAATCGGGAAACGGGTTTGTCAGAGTAACAAAATATAAGAAAGGGCATGGTTGACAGAGACATACTTTTACAGCATTGGTGCAAAGTTATCCACATATGTGCAAAGTAACCACACTTTACGGTAGTAAGATATTTACGGTCAGCTTGTCTACATATAAAAAAAACTATTTTATATTTCTTCTTACTTACATTATTAGTTCATAAAATAAGTTTTGAAAGTCAAACTATAAATTTACCCACGATAGTGTAGAATTTTGAAATTTGCATTACTCTGATAATATAGTATTTCAAGTATGTTCTGATCATCTGACTAAATGCGGGCTTTGTAGCTTGTTGCAGCATAAAACGCACTAAGCGGGTTTGAGAACTGGGCATATAATTTAAATATATTAATAGCCTCTATTCTTGATATTAGAAAAAGTTCTCCATAAATTCTGGGATTCCATTTTGTCTCAAGCTTATTGACCCAGAGCATGCATCATTGAGCCCTGGTTAAGCGGATTTGTTGAGCAAACATTTATAAAACGGTTTAAGTGTCTAAGCTATTAGTGTTTAGTTTTGAAGAATAATAGATTCACAAATAAAATACAAACACTGGGGCCCAAAGTGCCTCCAAAAGTTTTTGGAAACGTAGGAATTATAAAAGTTAGCACATGTTTAAAACCTACTACTAAAGTTGTAATAAGTCGTATAGATTAATCTAGGGAAAAAGTAAATTAAAGGAATAAGGAGAAATGATATTAAAACATTGTTTTTAGAATACAGATATGTCAAAACAATCCAAGCTATATATAACTAAAAATTAATGTCCCCTCTGTATAATCTCTGTACTACGCAATTACAAATTTTATACATGCATATAATTTTCGAAAAAATTGTTAAATAGATTTATACAACTTATTTAGACGTCGTAAGAAATAGATTTTTTTTGTCTGTAATGTTAAAATTGACGCTTCAGCAATAAATAACTAGCATTTTACACTTTAACAATTTATCAACACAAGTTACTCTGATAATAAACTACCAAACAACAGTTTTGTACCATGTTGGGGGTTGGAACCTTCGGCAAAATGCACTAAAGCAGAGCTTTATCCACAATACCGACGCTCGTTTCACTAATCATGTTAGCTAAAACTAATTTGATCATCTCCTGATGATTAACACGCGAAACGCGCGTCGAGTGCAAAATTCTATTTCCGTATTATGGCTACAACTCTGCTTTAGTAAGAATTATTTCGAATAATTAAAATATGTAGTTGAATGAGTGAATGATCTTGTGGGGTATTAGTACACTGCGACCTGTATAGATCTATTGTGTTCCTGGGTACTTCCGTTGTTGTGATTCTCAATCTTATCCAGCTTCAGTGCTTTATAAAAGCAAGTAGTCTGGATGGTTCTATGGATGGGAGTTCCTCCTGTTCTGCGATGCAGCACCGGAAGCAGGCCATTCGCCTGTTCACGATCGCCTCGCACTTCATGAGCAGGTGTTCCGGCGTTTCCTTCCCGTCCTCACAGAACCGGCAACTATCCTCGTTTTCAATTTTTATTCTTTCCATGTGTCTTCTCAACCGACAGTGGCCCGGACGAAAGCCGGCGAGGATGCGGAAATTGTTCTTACTCAGTGATAAGGTTTTTGATCTTCCTGGGTGAGGAAGCCCTAGAAATATCTTCGATTGCCTTAACCCTGGAAGACGTTCCCATAGACTGATCCATGTGGTTTGCTCTTCTTTGTTGGTGTGCATCCCTATGCCACAGAAGGGTGCCGGTCCTAAAAGCGGAATTTGTGCTCCTATTTTTGCCAATTGGTCTGCTTTTTCGTTGCCTTCTATCCCAGCGTGTCCTGGTATCCATTGGCGGGATAGTTTGTTATTCTTGCCTAGTTTAGCCCGGGTGTCTTTCCATTGCTTCGGAGAACTTGGTTCCTGGCCCAAATACTCCGGCTCCGGTCCCCTGTTCAGTTCTGTATACCATTTATGGCCCTTTGCTGCAATGTGAGAATGCCAGTGGTGTTCTTTTTCCATTCATCTCTATCTCTTATCATGACCGTGAAGTATTTTTCAAAATTGCATAATCTGACTATATCGTCCCTGGGGAGCCCAAGAATTGGCATATGCCTTGTCAGGGATGTCACTCTATCGAAGCCATCCTCCCCCGCCTGCTCCCTCTCTTGTGATTCTAGTCATTACTTGTCTAGCTGCTCCCTCTACAATGATGTGTAGAGGTACGAGACCCACAATTGCCTTGATTGACATGTTTTTATTGCACCTGTTATGTTTATGCACGCCAGGCGTTGTTGAGGGTTGATTTTAGGCTCTGCTTTTCCGTTTCCTTGAACCAAATTATTGCCCAGTGAAGTCGGGTGGGTCTTTGTGAACATCCATCCAGTATTTCTGGTTTACATCCCCAGGTTTTTCCTGCAAGGCTTCGGCACACTATGAGGGCCCTCCTAGCCTTAGTTACGTGCGAGCATCTCACACATCCATCGAGATATTGTGTCGTTCACTCCCCTTCTCATTAGTGCCTTCTTTACAGCCACGTGGGATGTATTATCGAAGGCTCCCGCGATGTCTAGGAAGGCACAGAGCGCAATTTCTTTCTCATTTATAGTTTCTGCTGTTCAGTTGGAACAGTGCGGTCTCTGTGGATCGGCTCGTTCCGTATGCATGCTGGTTTGCATTCAACGGCCGCGTTTCTAAGGTCTGTGATGTAATTGTCTACTGCCCGTCTCCATGGCCTTGAATAAGAATGACGTGAGGCTGATTGGTCTGAAAGATTTGGGGTCTGTCCCATCCTTCTTTCCTATCTTCGCGATGAAGGTTACTTTTGCCCTTTTCCATGCCTTTGGTATGTAGCCCATGGCCATACTGCTTGTGGTGATATCTACAAGGTGTGGCATAATTCCTTTTCCACCTTTGCAAGAGGGCTGGGAAGATTTCATCCACCCCTTGCGATTTGAGTGGTTCAAATGTATTCAATTCCCATTCGAGTCACCCAACAGTGAGTACCGTTTTTGTCATTGCGCAGTCATCCCTAGTGGGTCGCTTTGTGCTAGCTCTTTCCTCGCTTAGGTTTCTTGGTTAACTACCTAGGAAGTGCTAGCTCAGGAGGATGAGCGCTCTCTCTTGCTCTCCTTCCATGTAGGTGCCATCCAGCTTTTTCAGGGCCATTGCCGAGCTTGTTCCCTCTTTTGCCATGACCTTGGGTAGTCTGGCCGCAGCTGGAGTCGAGGCGATGTTTTCGCAGAAGGCTCTAAAGTTGTTCCTTTTGGCCTTTCTGATTTCCCTGCTGTAGTTGGTAAGAACATTTTTGTTCTGTTGGATAGACAACGAGCCCGGGTTCGGAGGCGTATCAGGTTCTCATTCCACCATAGGGCTCCATTTGAGCGTCCTTTTGTGTCAGCTGGGCAGCTGGAGTCTACTTCCTTTTCCAGTTCTAGGTGATGACCTATTCTGCTCGGATTGATTTCTTTGAGGTTTACATCCAGATTGGCACTATAAAGTTCCCAATCTGCTCACCTGGGACTTCTCCTGCGTTGTTCAGTGGTGGTGCTTGCTTCCAAGCTGAACTATAGCTATTCTGTGATCAGATAGTGAGGGTTCAGCGGAGATCATCCAGTTTTTCACGTATTTATTGATTTCTAAGCTACCAAAGGTAAGATCTAAAACTTCCTCTCTTACTCTTGTTACAAATGTGGGTGTATTCTCGCTATTACAAATATCAAGGTTCAATTCAAGAAGGTACTCATCTCTATTGGTGGTATCGGAGCTCCCCCAGATGATGTGATGGGCATTGGTGTCACCCACTAGTAGTGGTATGTTTTTCGTTGTAAAGTGGTGCTCTACCACCTTCAGTTCCAACGACGGTGTGCGTGGTACATACTCGGCGAAATAAACGGCTGCTATTAAAATGGCCTATTCCTTGCCCATGTGGTAGAGGTTCACGATGATTGGAACAACGTCCCTGGCTATAAATTCTGAATCACAAGTATAATTAATATGTTCTTTAATTACTATGCAGGCTCTAGACATTTTTTGCCTGTTGTCCCATATTACCTTTCAGTTTTTGGTGGTCAGTTCTTTTACTTGTCCCCACGGTTCTTGGATCAGTGCCAGATCCACTCGCCTTTGCCCAAACAACCTCGTAACCACGGCTGAGGATCATCTCACGTGATGTAGATTGATATGGGCGACCCTGACGGCTGGCTTGTCCATTGAGTATTAGGATTGAGGCGGAGTGTTGTTCCCCTCGCCTTTGACGATGCTTGTCTCGTCTTCTAGGCACGCATCATCTTCCTCTGTGAGGAGCTCGTTCTCTGAGCGCTCATTTCCCTTTCGCTCCTCTGTCGCTGCTTGCCCTTCTGAGGGGCCAGCGTTTTTGGTGGCTGAGGTGGTTGGTTTTTCTTGAGGAGCTGATGTGTGGATCTCCATCTGCTCCTCTGACTTCGTTGCCTTTTCGCTTCTCTTTAGGCCTTTTACTGTGACGCGCCGAAACCTGTAATGTATGGAGGGTTCTTGCGCCACGATTTGGTGTCAATTCCCAAGATGAGCAGTTGTCTATGTGACTGCGCCCTTGAGCTAATCACCTTTCAAAATATGTAGTTAAATTTATTTTGCTTTGAAAATTTCAATGCTTTTTGAATATGTTGGTTGAAATCGAAATTCAATAAATAGTTTTTGTCAATTACACAGTTTTCAGAAAAACTTTGTTTTTCCATATTGTTATCTAAATGTTTCTGCTTCCCTGTCTATACCAGCGAACATTAACAAGAGACTAGAAGGTCCACTCTCAGTCGGCGTTTTTGATGTAGCGCTTACAAAGGCGAGACGCCAGACTTTAGACGAAACGGGGTGAAACGTGGCACGAGGCCTGAGTGGTTAACCAGAATTTCACTAGGTTCCGCGACGGTGCAAGGAGGGAAATGCTGGGGGCGGGGCCTAGAGTGAACCTTCTAGTCTATTGTTAATGTTCGGTGTCTATACTAAGATATTTCGTCATATTCACCTAAAAGTTTCGTTCTACTACCAATTGATCATCTGAAAAATCGACTATGTATAGCTTTTGAGCAATTAGTTCTAGTCTAATTCCGTTACATGGTCTTCTCCATTTTCTTAGTACTTAGTGTATTTTAATAGTGTTGGGGATAGACAAGATCCCTATCGTGGGCCTTTCGAAACTAGGAAACTTTCAGATAGAATCTTTCTTAGTTTTATTATTAATGTTGGTTGATTGTAGAGCTGTTTAATTGCTAGTATAGCTGTATTATTTATTGAAGATTTTTGTAATACTTGTCAGAGCTTTAAAACGGGAACAGTCTAATAAGCTTTTGTAAGATCAACGAAAAGCAAATAAACATCTCTATTTGTTTCGATTGTTTTTAATTTAGTTTGGCTAAGCTAAATATATGATTGATACAAGATCGTTTAGTGCCAAAACTTGCATGCTTTTCTATTTGGTATGTAATATTCTTATTCCATTATACTTCCAACAATTCTTTTATGCAGTCTATTCATTGTGCTTGTAGCCGAAATACATTTATAGTTGAACAGTCTTGGATCTCTTCTTCCTTTTCTATGAATGGGTGTTATCCATGCTTCTTTAGGTATTTGATCGGCTTGCAGGACTCATTCTTAGCAGTTCTGCCCGTAGCTCTTGTGGCATTGGTGCTTTTATTTATTCATGTATTTTATTGTTTTTTTTTATCGTAATGTTCTTGTTCTGGCTGCATATTTGTTTTGTTAGATGTATTTTTTCTCAACGATCGAATCAAGTTATAGGCCTCTGACGATCTTATATCACCTATGTAACAGTTTACCTCTCTATGTTTCTTCTTTTCTCGTTTTGTTCTTACTCCTGTTTATCACGTTTGACTATTTACTTTGTTTCTGTCTGTATATCATGTGCTCAATCATTTATTATATGATTGTTGTTTGTTAAGTTTTTGTTGTTCTAACTCCGCTTTACGCGCTGGATTGTGTGCTTTTGTGTCAAAATGATTTTCCATTCCAAGAGCTTCATGTGCTACAGAGTGCAGAGATTCCATTATATGTTTAAAAAGATGGGTGCTTTCAAGTGTTAGATGTTGATTGTTTAGTTTTTGGTCCAGACGAGTATTACTTGATTCATGTAGACAATTAAGATAATATTTATCTTGTTCCAGTTTAGGTTCAAGGGTGGTACTTATTCAGTGTATGTATGTTTGTCTCGAATTTAATCAACATTTTCGAAGTAAGTAAATAATGATCTTGTATATTTTACAGGTCCTTTGGTGTCTTCTCTTAGATAGTCCATATAGTTTTAAGGCTTTTAGTATTCTGGTGACATGTTTGAAAGTACTTTGAGATTCGAACATTTTAGCAAATTTGCAGTAGCCTATTTTCTCATTTTCTAAGTACTAGACATGCGCGTTCGGACGTTTTCAGTTTTTTTTGAAGGTTTTGTTCGATTAACAAATATTGGTTTAGGACATTTCATTAAGATTTGGTTTTAGATACTAAACCAAATTCACACTAAATCAACTTATTAACATTATATTATTACATAAAATAAGTTGGGAAAATTATTTTATAATTTGACATACCGCTGAATTCTAAAGAACTTTTCTTAATAAAATTTTCACTTATTCTTAAAATTAAGAGTTAAATTTTAATTTTTTTTATAACCTGTATACTATACGACTTTTTGCGACTCTAATTGGATTTATTTTAGGTTTTGGACGTATGCCAATTTCCACTTGCGCATGCATTTGGATAAAGTAATTAGTTTATTTTATTTGTTGCAGGGTTTTCGGACATCACTGTTCAACTAAAAAGCACAAATTAATGTAAAATAACTGCTAAGATGTTCAAATAACATACATAAAATAATTTTAAAAAAATTTTAGTAGCTTGTTTTTTTTACAGATATGAACAGCTCGTTAATTGAAAAAAGGAATCTTGTATTACCATTTTTATAGTTCTATCTCTTGATGTGATCTTCAGATATTGGAATAACATTTTTTCTGAGAAACGATTGATTTTAAAGTGAGACATTGTAGATACTTTTTAATTAATACTTCGAGAAGGTTATGTAGGTGCATGCGGTGAAATATCAGTTGAGGAAAGGAATTAAAAATGTATGTGTTATGCTTAAACTTTCCTTGTTAAGCAGTTTGCACAACTTCTATTTTTTTTTCGGGGTTCCCATGGCCTATTGCTTGGCAGCATCCAACCAATTCTCCTTATAATTTCCACTTTATGACACGGAAATAGGAGCATCATGAGATGTATCGGGAATGATCCTTATACTTATTTCCCTATTATTATTACTTTTGCTATTACCCATTAAAAGGTAATAAAAATAAGTGCTCTTCTCGTTTCGTGAAAAATCAGAACATTCGCTAGGGAATACTCTTCCATGGAAAATTAGAAATCTGATAAGAAGACGCACGCTTTACCAAGCATAAAATAAACCAAGACGTTAAATATTCGCAGCCATACCAAGAAAAGCAATACCAAATAGAAAAGGAGGGATAATAATGTAATTATTTTCTTATTCTTTAGCTCACCAAATTAGGTTTTAATATTATTTTGGTCCAAAAAACTACGATTTCTCCTGTTGGATTATTATTTATGATGCTTTGCATGTCAACTAAGACATTCACACTTTTTTATACTCATTCTATACAGTTTCCTTTGATTTTGTCATGAGCAGTACATCCCAAAATGATATGATGTAAATCGGCTTCGTCTCCACGGGAGCAGTTAATGTTATTCATAATTTTAATTTTATGTAAATGTGTGAAGGAGTCAATCAGCGATTAGATCTCATCCTAGAAAGAATTAAAATATATTTCCATTCTATTCCAAACTAAGGTTCTTTTTGTATTCGATGGTAGATCGCTACCTTGCTTCTTTCAAGTCTTCTATAAATAACTGCCCAATTCTTTCCAAGGAGTTGTTTACCCCTCTGAAAAAATTCGAATAATGCCTACACGCATTCCTTCCTCTCTTCCTCTATGTGCTAATTCATCTGCCTTTTTATTTCCTTTACTCCGAATGTCTCTGGATCCTTGTAAGTTTAATTCCCATATTATTTTCAAGTACTTTAATATTTCCTTTCTAGTGACCAAAGTGCTAAAGCCATTCCTGGATAGAATTCCTGATCATACAATATTCTGAAGACTGCTCTTAGAAGCTGATACGATTAGTATCTTGCTAGTGAATAGTTTGCACTGCTGTGTTTATCGGCAACATTTATACTCTACATAGATACAGTCATAACTACCAATTTATTGTACGTTTCTTTATTATTATTATTATCTGAATCTACTGACAAGAGAGGGACATTTTTTACACACCGAAATACTGCAGGAGGGGTGAAATGAAACAGTGGACTATGACTGAGGCCAGATGCCCTTAGTTGGGCAGTGCGAAACATCTCAAACAAAGTTTCTGGGTGAATGCCGTCCAGCGAAGCTCACACGTAAAGCAGCAGCAGCATAGCCTAATCAGATCCAAGCTATCGAATCCGCCATGTTACTTTATGTTTCAATATTAGAGGTAGGGCAGGCTTTAAGATTAGAGCCATCAGAAATAGCAAAAAACAAACTTATTTGCAATTTGGCCATCGTTTGTCATTTTGAAACTTGTAATGAAGTTTCTGAAGTCTCTAAAACTTTAGTTTTCCTAGATCAACTTTTTTTAAAATGCGAATTTATGTATGAAGTGAATAATCGACTACCGAGCACAGCCAGATGGCGCTAGTAATCACCTGCCAGGATCGTCTACTTGGACTATATCATTTTAAAGGTGTCATTTAATGCAGGATATATTCAGGGATTTAGGTCAATCTCAGGGAATTGATCTTGACGTCATATATCAGGATTCGTGTTTCACCCACTTGGAATGTATCATTTAAAAAATGTCTGGTAATAATTCTTAATCCCCTACCTTGATGGGGTATGAGGATAAATAAATATAGGTTTCGGTTAGCGTAGGACATCTTCCGGGATTTAGACCAGATTTCGATTACCGATGACTATCCTCAGGGATTCTAACTGTCAAGATTTCTTAGTAAAACTATTAGTTAGTGTTTGAACAACAGATATTTCATTGTAATGGAGCCTTGATACACATTTCACCTGCTCTCTGTAACTTACTGAAAACATTTTAAAATATCAAAAGTTCCTAAAGCCATTGGTTAAAAATAATGTTAAAAAAAAAACTGAAACCGCAACCATAATCTGTTGAATGCTTTTCGAGATACAGAACTATAAAAATGGATCTGAAATGTCGTTGAACGAGCAGTATATTTTGCCCATCACTTGCACAATTTATTACAAAACTGTGCAAGTGTAGGGTGTTGCAAAC
>MU182491.1:310743-338152 GCA_016904865.1 Pissodes strobi | reverse complement strand
AGAAAGAAGTTTAATTAAAAAATTATTGTCTGTAGAAATTGATGTCTATTGTATAGGGTGTTAGTTGTTTTGACTAAAATGTTACCCGCAAAAATGGCTCGACAATTTATAACATTATGTTTGATAATAAAAGACCTTGGGATCAGCTTTCGAAACGAAAGTTTGGAAGCTGTTGAGGCCTGTAACTTATTAACTAATATATATATCCTAGAACGAAAAGCAAAGCTAAAACCAAAAACAATTGAAATAACAGATTAAATATATAATAGACATATGTAGAAAAATGAAGTAATAAAAATAGAAAAGAAGAAGGAAAGAAGAAATAAAGTATACTTTACAGGGTGTTAGTTGTTTTGACTAAAATATCTCCCGCAGACCATTGTCTGCAAACTAGCTGTATACTTTAGAGCGTGTTGTTTTGACTAAAATATCACCTGCAGACCATTGTCTGCAAAATAGCTGTATACTTTACAGGGTGTTAGTTGTTTTGACTAAAATATCACCCGCAGACCATTGTCTGCAAAATAGCTGTATACTTCACAGGGTGTTAGTTGTTTTAACTAAAATATCACCTGCAGATTTGCGGCTGCAAATTTAATTATTTAAAACATTTTCATCTCTCTTTTTAGAGTCGAATTCCGATTTCAGCGACTCAGAAGAAGGTGGCTATACAGCCATCCATACATTAAATAAGGGAAAAACGGAAACCACTTCGAATAAAAATAGCGAGTGTTCATCATAATGCTTTTCTTAAAAAGGAAATTTGAAATAAATCCGTTTAAAAATGAAGACAGTACAACAGCTGCAAATTCAAATCCCGTACTTGTTTGGCACAAATTTCTTTCAAAAGCAAACTCATGCCAGGAGATAAAAGAAAAAGGCGGCAGCTGAAATTAATAATAATAACAATAATAATAATAATAATAATAATAATAATAATAATAATCATTAAATGATATATTTTTACTCAGGGTGGCCGTTTTACAAGCAAAGGTTAAAAGAGGAGAGGATGGACCAGAAACGGAGAGTTATTGAAATATTTCGGGTTGTGAGATTTGAACGGTTGCATCCCTAGTGGGGAAGCTAGTATCGATATCACCTACCTTGATTTATGAATGGTTTCATGTGAAACTATTTGAGATAATTAGACTAAAAGCTCTAAGACAAAATTATAATAACTTTAAGACATGTTTATTCCGAAGTAATTAAACCAGGAACTAAACTGGTGGTTACATAATATTAAGAGATCCAAAAAACAAATAGATCAAAAATATTTCTGTGGGGAAATATGTTCAAATGCGTCAAAAAATTGGCTTGTTAGAGAATTTTGGGAGCACGAGAGAAGCTATAATATCGTAGTAACTGTTTGGAACTATATGCTGCATTTTAGGCCCTCAAATGTTTCGCAGGCAATCTGCCTACAGGCAACATTATTATTACTTCGTATAGATAATGTAACTGCATTAATAAGATGGGTAATGTTCGACATTCTCTATTAAGTGAGATAACCTATTAAGTAAGATAACTAGAATTATCTGGGGCTGGGGCGTATCGAGGAAAATATTTATATTTGCTCCATATACAAACACAAAGTATAATATCGAAGCCGATTCTATGTCCAGAAATTAGATTAAAGATACCGAAGTTGAATTAAATAACAATAGTTTCTTTTTTCAAGTTATAAATAAGTACGGTACCCCAGATATTGATCTTTTTGCTTCCATGAAATGTAAGAAATATGTTCAGGGAACCAGGCCCAGACAGCATATGTGTTGACGCATTCACATTAAATTGGCAGGAAATGGATTTCTATGCTCTTCCACCATTTTCACTAATTTAAAGAGTATTACAAATAATAACAATAATAATAATAAATAAAGGTAGACAAAGCTATAGGTATTTTGATAGTGCCAAATTGATCAACACAGTCATATTAGATTAGCCTCTTAATAGATGAACTAATATTTTCCCCCAGCAAGAAACTGAATTTTTCGCCTGGTAGAACCATCCCCTTCACAAACAGTTTCCCTGGTGGCAGGCAAGTTATCGGGGAATCATTAAGATAAAAAGGTAACCCCACAAGAGACTTCCGGTCATGTTAGCATCTATCTCGGAAAACACACTCAAAAAGAGTACACCAATTACTTTAAAAAATGGTGGAGATTTTCCCTAAGAAATAACTACGATCCATACACTTATAAATTGGATTTAGTTGTATTATTTCTTCTGTAAAAATATGTATGTAGGGCTGGCGTTGGAAAAAAAAAAGAAAAAAAACAACCATATTTAGTTTTTCCTTTCGTCCTAGACAAACTTCAATTATAATACTGATAATAATACTAGGGATAACTAGTACACTGCTTTAGATGTTTCAAAATAACAAAACTTCAATTATGTCTGGCCTCGACAATAGTACATTATATAAGAATAAAGGAATCATACCGTATATTTATTTATACCGTGCTATAGACCATGCAGCAACTTGGGCCGCTTTTAAGTCGGGTTTGGATATTGATTTAATTCGACAGAGAACTGCACTGTTTTAATAAATTACATAATCTACCGTTAGCTAATTAGCAAAGCGGTTTTGCTAAATGCATAATAGATACTATAAATATTAACCATTCAGGAGGGGTTTTAACAAAAAAAAAGATGAAAAAAAAACCATTGTAATGTTTCTAGGTATATGACTAACTAAATTAAGTAGCAATTTGTTTAGGTTCTTTTACGTTGGTGTATACATCTATATGTGTGTGTGTGTAGTTGCTTTCATACTATAGTTCTGCACTAAAATCGCACTGTATTTTTCTTTAAACAGCTACCAACCATCTATCATAGAAGGACGTAGAAGCGAAGAATAATTATAAGATTAATCGACTTACCTGTCAATCTTAATTATTCGAGCTTCGTAGTCCTTCTATGATAGGGCCCACCACACCCTTATACGTAATCCCAGACCAGTGCGATTCGTTCCGTCACAAATGAACTGATGGATATGGCTTGGTACAGGGCCGGTCGGGGTGGTTGTTTACTTATCACATTCTTTAAACTCTGTGCGCTGATAGGACATAAAATGAGACCTACCAACTATCTATCATAGAAGGACTACGCAGCTCGAATAATTAAGATTGATCTTCCTTACAGGTAAGTCGATTAATCTTATAATTATTTCTATAATGAAATTTACTGAAGCCGACACATAGATACGTCAAGTTATGATTAGCATGGTTTAAAATGTCGGATGCTCCAGTTTAGTACATGAGTTTTCTGAACGAAATTAAAATGACGTGCAGTGAAAACATTACTCCTCCTGAAATGCACCTCGGCCCATAAGCCTTTTACAGCTAGGATATTGTCAGATTTTGAAATATTGAAGTAAATATTCTCACATCTGAATAAAATTAAAAAGCCGCCAGCTGTCAAACATACCATCTCGACGTTTTTATTGGGTAGATAACCTGGGGTCCGATTTTCAGAAAAGTATCAAAAATAAATCCCAGTAAAATGTTAAGAGGTAACAATCACTTTTAAATGTAAACATGCTGTCATTTCATCGCTTTCTACATTTTTTAAATCTTAGCTTCTGGACCTTGACTAGAAAACATTTACTATAAGTAGGAAGAGGACGCCATAGGCCTGTGCCACTGGTTAAAAAGTTATGGGCCTACTTAATGTTTAACAATAATTTTTCTTTTCAAGAGAATATGGTTGGTGGTGGGAGCTGGTGCAGTTCTGCAATAGCGAAACGCGTCATGCTAATTAGATAAAGTAGAAAATAAACAAAACTCTCTGTGTTGAGTGTCCACCAAGCAAAAAACATCTGTTTACAAAAATTTCCATTTTCGGCTTCTTTCAATTCCACAATGCATTATATTATTTTCATATGTAAAAATGTTAGGTTAGTTTGTGTTATACAGCTATTGACGATATTATATAAATCCATACGAGCCTTACATCAAAAGCCATTTTATCATATTTCGGTAGTTTCTAAGTGCCGGAACCATTTACCTATCATATGAATGCTCTCTTGAAACGTCCACGTCGCTTAAAAAAATGGAATAACAAGTCAAAGGGACATCTACTCATATAAAGGCATACACAATAAAAATAACGACTTAAATAAATACTAAATAATAATATAATACTTAAATTAATAATAATTTGAATATAAAATTAAATGGATAACAACGGTAATGTTAATATTAGCTGGTGTGTTAGAATTTAATATACATTATAATCTCTCTGGCATGGGCGAAAAAGTGTGCTTATCTCTTCTCAAATCTTCTGATTTCTCATCTTTATTTTTCCGGTGTGAAATGAGTTGTTACTTTTTTTTATCAATGTGCCAGCTTAAAGTGTATCTCAAACTTTATGGCCTTGGCTCGTGGCTACCGATAATCTATCTATAACCTATTCTATTTAAACCTCATTGCTGTATATCTGAAAGGTCTACACAGTGACACAAGTAGAATTTTATTAATGTCACTTGATTAACTATATTTTTGCCCGACACCCTGTCCCTTTTATCCAGAGCAGGTAGGTGCGGCACCCTTGTTAAATCACTACAGAGCTGGTTCAATTAGGCATGTATTAAATAATCTTAACTAGTTTTGACAAAACCTGTATGTTGGGCGTTTGAGAAATTTGGTGGTGCTGAGTGTGAAGTGCATAGAAATAAGTGTTCAATTAGATTATTATTATGTGTCGTCTGTGGGAAAATAATTCCTCTACATCTGATAGATGTAATCGAAAACAGTTGTCATTGTAAATTATTAGGAATGTGTATGAATCGATAATAAATAAAGGATTCATTAAGCAAGATGCTTTGAAGAAAACCCGTTTACTTACAAAAATGCCAATAATGTCTATAAAAGATATTGTATACAGTAAACGAATGACGAAAAGGAAAAAACGAAGTGATTTTGAACATCATCATTTGGACGATTGCCGACAGGATGTCATCATGTAACAGTCCGATTTTGCCAGTGTCAAATATTTTTAAATTTCATTTTATACGCCGCATTTAGCAAAAAAATGCTGTATTTTGCGGTAGGATTTATTGAAAAGAGGTCAATACTCCTCGAAGATAATTAATTCTAAATTTATTGATTCGATTTGCTGACAATAAACGTAAAATTGCCGTATTCCTTAATGTAAATTAACTCTACTCTAAATATAGGTTAACGATATATTAGCTTTTATAACACTGTGTGACTATTTTTATTTTAGTTGATAAGCGATGCACAAATCGTTTAGGTTTGATCCAATCACTAAAATAGGATATCATTGTTATTAGGCTAGCTTTGCTTAATTTATATTACATTACCGTAGAACGGCCAGCAAACCGATTTATATTTTTAAGAATTTTGTTAGTAAAACCCGCTTTTACGTTTCATTAGACTAGTCAAATTCATATTTAATTTTCGGTTTGATTATTTCATAACTCTTTGGAACCCCTGGGTGCTGGATTCCAATCACCGGCCGATCATTTCTGAGATCGTTTTGGGACCTCTGCTTTATAGTTATCTTTCCCCCCGACATGCTGCACTTTTTGTAACATTCGATTGTTGGTTCCGAGTAATAGGAATTGGCTATTTCTCATAGTTGCAGCTGTCGATTTGAATTTTTAAAAGTTTATCGTTTTGTTGAGGAATAATCTCCAGTATTTCTTGAACCATTTAATTTCAGTGCATTAATTGTGGCTTCCGCCGTCATTATACCATCCTAATAAACGAGAACTAAGTATTTTATTATCTTAAAATTATTCCTTGTATCGAATCACTTGGCATGTTTCAGCCCATTACTACTTGCTGATCTGACGTAGTTTTGATCTCGTGGAAGCAGAAAGGCAAATTGACGGAAACGAATATAGAGTCCTTCTAAAATTACCTTTCGAGGGGAGAAGAAGGTTTGCTGGTGGTGCAGTCATACGGACTCCACATTTAGGATTGTTACTTAATTGTACCCTTTCTTTGGGGATATATTCTGAATTCTGTTTGTGTTTTGACACGACCGATTAATCGGGATCTAAATTCTGTACTAGGTAAGCGCCTTCTCTGGAATTATTTTTTTTCCTATTGCTTGTGCAGCACGCGGACGACGCCATGACGCTGATGGTTCTTTTCCCTAATTTCTAGAGGCTTTCCAAGTTCGTGGTATAATACCGAGACCGTCGAATCTCCCGTAACCCTCACACACTAACGAGGTAATTATTGCTACAGTTTTTTTTGTGTAACTTCACGGTTTAATTGCTTTATCTGTGTTAACCTTTTTTGTGCATAGTCCGCCATTTGCTTTGCATTCCTTCGGTTATCTTATCTGCTCCATTTTATCAAATCTGAATTTTTATTTTAATGTAACTTTAGTTTTGATCATATGGGGAAGTTTATATTTTCTTTTAGGGGTGACTCATACCTATCTTTTTTATATTCAAGTTGTCTGTATCTCAGTATTTCTTTTATTTGCTGATGGTCATTGAAAATTAATTGATAATTTTTAGGGGAATTTGTTTTATAAAGAAAATATATGTATGCAAGGGAGGGCTATGATTTTTTATTAAAGTAAGGGGCACACCTGTCATGCACCCTTCCGATCCGACAATGATCATACAGTCGGACGAGTGTCTGAGAGAGAAATGCTAGTGGACTCCGAACGCCGCAGTTCACACATTTCCGGCACGTGGCCGTCCTCAATCCCACCGGACTCCGTTCCTGCATCCGATCCATGGTCCGATCTACAGTCTATTCGTTCTCCGGCTGCGGGACGTGTGTAGTTTGGTATTTTCTTTTGTGTTTGAATTTTGGCGGTGTTATTTTTTGTTTGTTTTACTAAAGTTGGAAAAAATAAATCTATAGGAGGAGCTCATTGCAGAAGTGAGAAATTATGCAGTATTGTATGATTAGACCAAAGAGCAGCACCGAAACTCCGACTACAAAGACATGATTTATATAAACAAAGTGCCACCATGGCTAAATCGCAGATGCTAAAATGTTTGAACATTTTGCGCACAGGACCTTCCGCGATATTGTTTGAATCAAGACTGATGGCAAGTGGCGGGCTGGCGGGTGCGGGCCAGTCCCGGAAAACGGAAAGGAACCAGAAGCGTGTATGGCATGTGTGCTCACCCCTTTCCGATCCCGCACCGATCCGATTTTTGGGGACAACATCGGACCGGAGTCGGATCGGAGAGTTCCATGACAAGTGTGTCCCGGCCTTAATGAGTACTGAGTTGTTTCAGAGTTTTAGTAGTAGGCTACCACTTTTACTACCAGGCTACTACTTCAATTAGCGGGCCACCACTTCGAATACCAGGCTACACTAGAGCCAAGTGTATTGCCTCCTCTGCGGGTTCTACCCTCGGGGCCAGTGCCATAGTAGTGCCAACAGGTGCCCGGCGTCTCCACCAGAGTTTGACGGATCTAAAGGGTATCGTACAGAAGCAGTTATCTGTATTATTATTTCTTTTTTTGTGATTTGTCATAATGACTTTTGCACTATAGATTGTGCCTCAAAAGAGCTAAGTTTCATTAAACCATTTATTTTTCTTGCCGATGAATAATAGTTTCTAATATTTGAATCTAAATCAAGCATTGACAGCCAAGCTTTCAATAGTTTTATTCTAATTTTATTCTTTTTATTAATCTATCGAGTCCTTTGATTTAATTATTGTGGCCGTTCATCGCTACATATTATTGCTATATTTATAATTGGTGCAGCTACTGGCGCACGTCTACATATATGTAATTAGCTTAGTTAACATCAAAGTGATCACTTCGGTTTGTAGTATTGAGCGCATTTAGTTGTAAGACATACCGTACCGAGCGTTAACAACAGAATTGGTCTCCGTACAATCACCATATTGTACCAATTATTACTTAAATTTAATAGTCATTTGACATTCTTTTGTCTTTAACTTGCCATTTTACCGTAATATTCTTGCTGTGTTTTCAAAAAAAACCTTAGTAGTAAATAGATTGTTCCTTAATTTAATAAGCGGGCCTAGCCACCCTGCACAAAACTCGCGGAGCTTTTTCAGTTTAGTTGGAACGAACTGGTGGCGCTCTAACGACCCCACTACCGGGGCCGGGCATTTGCAATACGACTCTAGGCTAGGTTTCCTTTTAATTAAAAATCTTTACTTTTAACTTCAAGAAGAAAGACGTGTTGCAAACAGAAGGAATATATACATATGTTCTCTGTGAAGAGCGGGTTCTTTCTACTTTGATAAACTTAAAAGGAAGCTAGAACAAGGTTAAACAAACATAAATATTAGTCATGCCTCCCTTTAGAGTGTCGTTTTCATAATGAACTTTAGATACCGCACAATAGACAAAAAAACAAGTGGTAATGAAATCACAAAGACTACGGACTTGGAGATTTAATTACCTGCAGAAAATTAAGAAATATAGATCAGACAATAGACCTATGTATATTTTACCTGGATGAAACATGGTTTGAGATTCACGACACAGTGTACAAAGGATGGGTCGATTCTATTTCAAAGTGTCAGACGAACGAAATATCTACACTGTTTCACGCTGGATCGGAAGATAGATGGGTTCCAAACTGCCTGCTGTTGTCTGCCAAGAATAATAAGTTATACTAAATGAAACACCTTTGTATTTCATGCATAAAATTTTAATCCAAATTAGCGTAACAGAGCGTTTTCGACCTGAGCCATCCTCAGTGTTACTTGTTATTAGAACAAAGAGACATATCCACGAAGAAGAACAAATAACATCAAACGACAACGGTCATATCAAAATATAAAATTACAAGTTACATTTTGGAAGAACAGCTGGTCTTTGTTTAGTGTTAAATTATGTGAAGCCTTTCAAAAATGTAACTTGTAATTTTATATTTTGATGTGACCGTTGTCGTTTGATGTTGTTTGTTCCTCTTCGTGGATATGTCTTTTTGTTCTACTGATAAGTAACACTGAGGATGGCTCAGGCCGAAAGCGCTCTGTTACGCAAATGTGGATTAAAATTTTATGCATGGAATACAAAGGGTGTTTCATTTAGTATATTTCGTACATGCACACAGCCTTCACTCTTCATTTAAGAATAATAAGGATTCGACCTTGGACTATACTACGAAGACACAAGTGCGAAACTTTTTGAAAACTGGTTTAAAAATTATCTTTTAAAAATGTCCCAAACCATTGCGTGATTAGGTATAATGAATAACGCAAGTTAACACAGTCGGCTGCTATACATATAGAGCGCCAAACAGATCAAGTACGAAAACTGAAATATAAGAATATTTATTAGAGAATTACTTTTATTTGGAATTTTGTTACCAAAAAATCAAGTTTTAGTAATATTAAATACACTTAATATTAACAAACAATACGTACGTGATAACTTGCCGGAAGAGATGAGTCATACTTTCGTCACGGTATAAATAAGTATATACGGTAGGTTCACTCGAGACAAATTTCCAATTTCGCCCACAGTTTTTACCTTCGAAGCGAATCTGGATCAATCTCGTTCGCGGCCAGTTGTGGCTACACTACGAGGGAGAATTATGTTACGGTCAGTGTGCAAGCGCCTTGATATTCTGTACTGTTGGGTCGCGTTGAATTAAATAATTATTAAGATCGCTACAATGGCGAGATATTGTTATGCGGATAATTGCATTATAAAAGTGGGTGAAGGATTATGATTTTTTAGATGCCCCAAAGACCCTATCAGGTAAGATTTATAATAATTTTTTAATAATATGCAGTTTTTCAATTACACGTATATCGGTTCAACAAATACGTCTTTATTAAAATTCTATAATTTACCTAAATTTGGATAAAGACAATAGTGAGAAAAGAAAACAAGTACGGCAAAAATAAAATGCCCGTCACCACTAGCGTGGGCTAAAATTCGTTTATGTTTTAATAATTGCGAATTTTTCACATGACCTTTTGTGTTTTTAGCAACTCTTATATTACAAGCTTTTATTTACTTTCACCTGTGGGTCTGTTTGTCTGTCTGTCTGTAATCAAATCTTGCAGGCTGAATTACAACTGCTTCTAAATGTCCGATTGACTTAAAATTTGGTACACGTTTATAGTTCCGATGACAATACATAATGTTGTTAAGTTTACACCACCCCCCTTTCAGGGGTAGGGGAGGGGGGCACTACTTAAAGTATGTCCGATTTAGTTTAAAATTGATATATGGGGGTTTTTGGGGACAAGGAATATGAATTTTCTATCAGATTTTGAAAATTCAAAATGGCGGATTCAACATGGCCGATATTGAGTTAAATGTTGCAAGTCAATTTTAGCTGACTTCTACATATTTAATTGACTTCAAATTTGGTATGCGTTTGAGGTTCAAATGAAAATATAAAACTATGGTCTTGCTTACACCCCCCTCCCTTTGAAGGGTAGAGTAGGGGGCACTACTTAAAGTATGTCCGATTTCGTTTAAAATGGGTTTTTGGGGACAAGGAATTTAAATTTTTTACCAGATTTTGAGAATATAAAATGGCGGATTCAACATGACCGATTTTCGGTTAAATGTTGCAAGTCAATTTTAGCTCACTTCTACATATCCAATTCCAAATTTTGGTATGCGTTTGTAGTTCAAATGAAAATATAAAACTATGGTGTTGCCATTGTTTATTCTTGTAAAGACAGTGGTGTTGCTTACACTTCCCTGTCCCTTTAAAGGTTAGTGATGAAGGCACTACTTAAAGTATGTCCGATTTCGTTTAAAATTGATATTAGGGTTTTTTTTAGGGACAAGGAATATAGATAAATTTTTTATCAGATTTTGAAAATATGATGTGGCGGATTCAAAATGGCTTTTATTATATACTACGAATCTAAGTTTTATAAATAAAAATATAATATTTACTAAATTTGTGATTTTGCTATGCATAATACCTTCTAAAAAGTAAAAAAATAAAAGTAAAAACAAAATTAAAACAAGCTTTTATTTAAATGCACTAAAAAGAAGAAAATAACATTTGAAGTAAATGAAACCCATTATTTTGTTACATTAAACATTTTTATATGATATAAAAGCTTGTCGCGAGAAATTTAAACAGGAAAATCTCGCGACAAGCTTTTATATCATATAAAAATGTTTAATGTCACAAAATAAATAAATTGGAACTAACTGAAAGTATCCGAAAGTTGATTGAAAAACTAACGAAAAGTAACTAAAAGCACCAAAAAGTGTTAAAACGTATCGGAACAGATTAAAAATATTAAAGTAAGTTGAAACAAACCCAAAGTAACCAAATTTTGGCGGCTAACCAAATACATTAAAATTGGTTATAAAGTATCGGAACCGGTTCAAATGACTGATATAAATTGAAACTAACCGTAATTAACAGAAAGTGGATTGCACGACTAATCAAAACTAGCCAAAGTAACCAAAAGCACTAATGGCTTAAACCCATCTGAACAGATTAAAAATATTAAAGTTAGTTGAAACTAACCCAAATTAATCTAATTTTGGCGACTGACATAATTTAACCAAAAACATATAAATTGGTTATAATGTATCGGAACCGCTTCAAATGAGTAAAATAAATTGGAGCTAACTGAAAGTAACCGAAAGCTGATTGAATGACTAACCAAAAGTAACTAAAAGCATCGAAACCGGCTAAAACGTATCGTAATAGATTAAATATATTGGAGTAAGCTAAAATTAACCGAATTTTGGCGACCAACCTAAACTAACCAAAAACAGTAAAATTAGTAATAACGTATTGGAACCGGTTCAAATGACTATAATAAATTGAAACTAACTGAAATTAACCGAAAGTTGATTGAACGACTAAACAAAACTAACCAAAAGTAACCAAAAAAGCGAAAACATAAATCAAAACAAATTAAAAATATTAAAGTAAGTTGAAACTCACTTAAATTAGCCGAATTTCGGCGACTAACTAAAATTAACCAGCAGAATGCAATAAGGCTTGTTAAATTTGAGATCTGAGAAAATTCATAATTGTGTTGAAAGTTAATAGTTGATATAAGTTTGGGTTAGATCAGATTAGATTACGTAAGTTTAGTTTACCAAAATATATCACATACATGCATATTACTTCAAGGTTCTTTCCTTTTTACAGTTTATAACGTTAAGTCTGGTTGTAAAAAGCAAAACAACATTTCCATTTCATTCATCTCTCAATCCCCGATCTAACGGTATGCAACTCGACTAGTTTTTACAAAAAAAAAAATTAATTCGATCCGTCTCTTAATCCCCGATCTAGCGCGGTTAGTTTCACTTAGTATCAACTTATTTAAGTCATTTCAACCGGTTCCGATACGTTATAATCAATGGTAATGGATTGGGTGAGTTTTGGTTAGTCGTTCAATCAACTTTCGGTTAGTTTCACTTATTTTATTGATTTGAGTCGGCTCCGAAATGTTATAATCAATTTTAGTAGATTTGATTACTTTGGTTAGTCGTCCAATCACTTTCTGTTAGTTTCGCTTAGTCTCAACTTATTTTATTTGTTTGAGCCGGGTCCGATACGTTATAATCAATTTTTCATAAACCGTCTCGTGACGTTCAGGAAAAATTTCCGTGTCGTGACGCGACCTTGAAAAATCACTCGCATGAAACTACAGAGGTATTCATTTGAACCGGCTTCGACAAGTTATAATAAAATTTGATGCTTTTGATTAGTTTTGGTTAGCCGCATACATTCGGTTTGTTTTAACTTACTTTAATTTGTGTAACCTATTTTAGAACGTTCTGGTGCTTTTGGTTACTTTTAGTTAGTTTTATTTGGTCACTCAATCAACTGTCGGTTAGTTTCAGTTAGTTTTAATTTATTTTAGTCGTTTGAACCGGTTCCGATACGTTTAAACGATTTTAATGTTTTTGGTTATTCGCTAATATTCAGTTAATTTGGTTTTCTTTTAACTTACTTTAATATTTTTAATCTGTTCCGATACGTTTTAGCACTTTTTGGTGCTTTTTGTTACTTTTGGTTAATTTTGGTTAGTCGTTCAATCAACTTTCGGTTAATTTCAATTAGCCTATTTTAGTCATTTGAACCGCTGCCGATGCCGGTAGGTACGTTATAACCATTTTTTACGTTTGTGGTTAATTTTATTATTCGGTTAATTTGGGTTACTTTAATGTTTTAAACTATTCCGATAAGCTGTAGCCCTTTTTAGTGTTTTTGGCTAGTTTTGGTTAGTCGCTCAATAAACTTTCAGTTAATTTCAGTTAGTTTTTATTTATTTTAGTCACTTGAACCGACTCCGATACGTTACAATTAAATTTAATATTTTCGGTTAGTTTTGGTTAGTCGCCAAAATTCGGTTCACTTATACCTTGAGACGGAAATAATAGTCAGTGACGTCAGTCACTAATTCGAAAGCAGACCAACGTGAGCGGCTTAAAGTAATATTTAATATTTAACAATAAATCTGATATGAAATGCTCGCAAAATGCCGCTTATTCTAAATGCGGACACAGCGTTCCGGCACAAAACGTGCACCGCTGCCAAATTCATTGTGGCCCGTATACGCGCGTTACGCGGAGCATTTGAAGCAGCTGTATTTTAACAGAGGTTCGCGATCGACGGTCGTAAATGTACTGATATTTTACGACCGTCGGGCGGAGGTCGCAACGTTGCAACAATAAACGAGCATGTACCCTGTGAGAGATCTGTTGCATAGTCGCGCTTGCGGGTTTAGGTTATCGTTTTGTTTTAACATTGAAAATGTTTCTGTTTTCCTAAATAGGGCCTCAAATCGTGAAAAAGTGCATGCTACATTTGCCACACATAACGTCGTACGCGTGAGAGATCGTGTTAGCTTGTTTATTTAAACTTAAATTGATTATAACGTATCGGAATCGGTTCTAATGACTAAAATAAATTGGAACTAACTGAAACTAACAGAAAGTGTATTGAACGACTATCCAAAACTAACGAAAAGCACCAAAACGGGCTAAAACTTATCGAAATAGATTTAAAATATTGAAGTAAGTTAAAACTAACCCAAATTAACCGAATTTTGGTGACTAACCAAAACTAACCAAAAACATTAAAATTGCTTATAACGTATCAGAACCGGTTCAAATTACTAAAATAAATTGGAACTAACTGAAAGTAACCGAAAGATGATTGAATGACTATCCAAAAATAACTAAAAGCACCAAAACGGGCTAAAACATATCGAAATAGATTAAAAAGATTGAAGTAAGTTAAAACTTACCCAAATTAACCGAATTTAGGTAACTAACCAAAACTAACCAAAAGCATTATAATTGCTTATGACATATCGAAAGGTGATTGAATGTCTAATCAAAACTAACCAAAAGTAACCAAGAGCTCCAAAACAGGTAAAACATATCGAAATAGATTAAAAATATTGAAGTAAGTTAAAATTAACCGAATTTTGGCGACTGACTAAAACTAACCAAAACATTAAAATTGCTTATAACGTACCGGAACCGGTTCAAATGGCTAAGCTATATTAAAACTAACTGAACTTTACTGAGACTTGACTTAACGACTAACCAATAGTAGGTAACTAAAAGCATCAAAACGGGCTAAAACGCATCGAAATAGATTTAAAATATTGAAGTAAGTTAAAACTAACTTAAATTAACCGAATTTTGGTGACTAACCAAAAACTCTAAAATTGGTTATAGTGTAACGGAACTGGTCCAAATGATTAAAATAAATTAAAATTAACTGAAATTAACCGAAAGTTGATTGAACGACTAACCAAAATGGACCAAAAGTAACCAAAGGCATCAAAAGGGGCTAAAACAAGTTGAAACTAACAATTAACCGAATTTTGGCGACTAACTAAAGTTAACCAAAAACATCAAAATTGGATATGACGTATCGGATCCAGTTCAAATGACTAAAATAAATTAAAACTAACTAAACTTAACCAAAAGATGTTGAACCAAAACTAATCAAGAGTATCCAAAATGGGCTAAGACGTATCGGAACAGATTACGAATAAAATAAGTAACTAACCCAAATTAACCGAATTTTGCTACGACCTACATTATTAAGCAAAAACGTTTAAATTGTTTTAACGTATCGGAATCAAATGGCTCAAATAAATTGGAACTTACTGAAAGTAACCGAAAATTGATTGAATAACCAACCAAAGCTAACCAAAAGTAACTAAAAGCACCAAAACGGGCTAAATCGTATCGAAAAAATTAAAAATATTGAAGTAAGTTGAAACTAATTCAAATTAACCTTATTTTGGCGACTAACCAAAAACACTAAAATTGGTTATAACGTTTTGGAACCGGTTCAAATAACTAAAATAAATTAAAACTAACTGAAATTAGCCGAAAGTGAACGACTAACCAACAGTAACCAAATGCACCAAAATGGGCTAAAACATATCAGAACAGATTAAAAATATTAAGCTTATAAGGTGAAACCAACTTGAATTAACCGAATTTTGCCGACTAAATAAAATTAAACATAACGTATCGGAACCGGTTCAAATTACTAAAATAATTTAAAACTAACTAAAGCTAACCGAAAGCTAATTGAATGACTAACCAAAACTAATCACAAGCAACCAAAAGCACCAAAACGGGCTAAACCGTATCGGATTAAATTGCAAAAATTAAAGTAAGTTAAAACTAACCAAAACAAACCGAATTTTTGCGGCTAACCAAAACTAACTAAAAAGATTAAATTTGATTATAACGTATCGGAGTCAGTTCAAATGACTAAAAAAAAATGAGCGAATCTGCTAGTAGTCGAGACACTGATGTGTAAACATATCCTATAACGACATCGGTTGTAAAAAAATGACAGCAGCACGTTGTGTTCCCAAGCGGTCACCCATCCAAGTACTAACCCTGCCCGACGTTGCTTAACTTCAGTGATCGGACGAGAACTGGCATTTTCAACATGCTATGGCCGTTGCCTGTACGTTTCAGCTTGGTCATAGAATAAAAATTACGTTTAATAACCAAGTTTAAAATAATAAAAAATCAACGCGAACGAACCCCCCGGTAAAAGCTAAACCTATGTTCTTTACTGAAAATATCTGTACAAAATTTCATGATGATTGGAACAGTTTATGCGTGAAAGCGTAAGAAACAAACAAACAAACAAACACATTCGCATCTATAATATTAGTTAGGATTATTTAATAATACTTACTGGCAGCTTCGGAGTGGATTAATTCACTGCACAAATTCGACACGATAATCTAATGCCATCAGGAATAACATCAACATATGGACACAGCTTATTTACTTAGTAATCTTGGGCCGACATCCTTAGATTTGGGAAAGTCAATAACCAAATTTTGCAAATTTTAGTAGAGGGCTATGACTCAATATTGTTTTAAACGTCTGGGCATCTAAATAATACTTTTGACAGTTCGTTTGATTTAAAATAATAATATGCTCTTTTATCATCTAAAATCCGTTTAAAAACGATTTTAAATGACAAAATTGTATAAAAATCCAAAAATTCGTACTTTTTTTAAGACGATAGCCGTGGCTTCTGACGAATTTGTTGTGGACTTTGAAGCGAAAATTCATTGTAAATTCAACCGTCCATTAAAAATAAGCTGTGCTATGGATCCAAATACACTGCGAATATAGTAATTATTAAATATTACTTTTGACTGTTCGTTTAATTTAAAATGTGCTTTTTTATCATCTAAAATCCATTTAACATGATTTTAAATGGCAAAATTGTATATAATACCGCCCAAGTGGCTAGAATCGGTTTACACATTTTCGTCCCATTTGCCCAGATTTACCCTCATACCGCCGCGTAAGATGTTTACATATCAATAAGTTGGAACTAACGGAAAGTTGTTTGAACGACTAACCAAAAGTGACTAGAAATAGCCAAAACGGGCTAAACAGAATCAGAACAGGTTAAAAATATTACAGTAACGTTATGGCTATACATAGTCTAAAGCGGTCTTATCGTGCGGGTCCAAAGGTCACATTTTTATTTATTATTTATTTATTTATTTATTATTATTTTTCATTAAATGTCATTACTTTGACAGATTTTACACGCAAAATTTGCCACAAATGAAGTTTTTACTGAAAATTGTGACCTTTGGACCCGCACGATAAGATCGCTTTTGACTATAATTATATTATATTAATAGATTTTCCTATCTAAAAGTGAAGGGTTATTTTTTCTGTTTTCATATCTACCCATTTTTGATATGTAAACATCTTACGCGGCGGTATGAGGGTAAATCTCGGCAAATGGGACGGAAATGTGTAAACCGATTGTGACATTATAAGCCCGTCGCATTGACGATTTTTATACAATTTTGCCATTTAAAATCGGTTTTAAACGGATTTTAGACGATATAAAAGCATACTTTAAATTAAACGAACCGTCAAAAGTATTATTCAGATGGCCAGACTTTTAAAACAATATTCAGTCATGGCCCTCTTCTATAATTTTCCTTCTATAAGTTTGTTTTTTTTAATGGACGGTTGAATTTAAAATGAATTTTCGCTTCAAAATCCACAAATTCGTACGAAGCCACGGCTATCGTCCTAAAAAAAGTTCGAATTTTGCGATTTTTATACAATTGTGTCATTTAAAATCGTTTTTAAACGAATTTTACATGATAAAAAAGCACATTATTATTTTAAATTAAACGAACTGTCAAAAGTATTATTCAGATGTCCAGACGTTTAAACCAATATTGAGTCATAGCCCTCCTCTAAAATTTGCAAAATTTGATTATTGACTTGTCCAAATCAAAGGATGTCTGCCCAAGATGAGTAGCTGGTAAAAGAACAAGCTTTGTAGATTTTCCTGTCGAAAGTATGCAGTGAATTAATCCACAGTAGAGTGCTATAGACGGCCTCAATTCTCCCATTCCAATTTTTTGCGCCCTCACCCCCCTCCGGTGACTTTGAGATAGACCCCGCCCACTTGGTCTTAAGTGTATTCGACCTTGAACTACATTGGCCTAATTTCACCTTGAATGTCCTTGACATTTTACCTTGAATTTCCTTGAGTTTTTGTTGAAGGTCGCGCATATGACCTTGGGATTGCTCCAAGCGTGTATGACCTTGAAGGTCCTTGGAACTGTTTTGTGGTGTCCTTTATCTTGAATGACATTGAGGTAATTTGATCTTGAATGCCCTTGAGATTTTGATGTGTTAACTTCTTACGCGGCGGTATGAGGGTAAATCTCGGCAAATGGAACGGAAATGTGTAAACCGATTCTAGCCGCTAGGACAGTACTATATACAATTTTGCCATTTAAAATCGTTTCAAACGGATTTTAGACGATAAAAAAGCATATTTAAAATTAAACGAACCGTCAAAGTATTATTTTTATTATATTATATTCGCAGTGTATTTGGATCCATATCACAGCTTATTTTTAATAGACGGTTGAATTTAAATTGATTTTCGCTTCAAAATCCACGACAAAGTCGTCCGAAGGCACGGCTATCGCCCTAAAAAAGTCCGAATTTTCGGATTTTTATACAATTTTGCCATTTAAAATCGTTTTTAAACGGATTTTAGACGATAAAAAAGTATATTATTATTTTAAATTATACGAACTGTCAAAAGTATTATTCAGATGCCCAGACGTTTAAAACGGTAAAATTTGAAAAAGCTGGTTATTGATTGTCCCGAATCAAAGGATGTCGGCCCAAGATTATAAGGTAAATATGCTGTGTCCATATGTTGATGTTATTCCTGGTGGCATTAGATTTTCGTGTCGAATTTGTGCAGTGAATTAATCCGCTCCAAAGCTGCCAGTGCGTATTATTAAAGAATCCTAACTAATGTTATAAATGCGAATGTTTTTGTTTTTATTCTATGAACATGCTAAAATGTACAGGTAAGGACCATAGCACGTTGAAAATGCCAGTTCTCGTTCGATCACTGAAGTTAAGCAACGTCGGGCATGATTAGTACTTGGATGGGTTACCGCTTGGGAACATAACTTGCTGCTGTCATTTTTTTACAACCGATGTCGATATAGGATATGTTTACACATTAGTCTCGAGTACTAGCAGACTCGCTTAATTTTTTTATTTATTTTTGTTTTAATTATGATAATGTTTAATATTATTGCTAAAAATGCATTTCTTTAATTATTGATTTTTGATGTAAACTTTCGATGCAACCTTCAATATGGTATTTTATGATAAGAAAAACTCCTTATCATCCATGACTCTTTTTTTCCTAGCCCTAATGAATACTTCACTATTTCTTTGTAGTACAATTTTGTTGCTTATTACTAGATTTAGGAATAATTTTAAATATACGTTTTTTTGCATATTTTAGACTAAAATCATGCATATTTATGTGCATAAACTTAATTTTTTTAAGTGGATATTTGCCTAAGTTTACTTATTACTATTCCATTATATAGTTATTAGGTATAACATATTAATTTACAAAGCAATTGTATACGCCGCTGGAATTTCCTTCTCTCTTCCCTTACCCCTCGAGGCGTGCCTTAAAACTAAAAATGAGTCACTGACTATTATTTCCGACTTGAACTATAAGTTAATTTAACTTCCCGAAAGTTGATTGAACAACTAACCAAAAGCACCAAAATGGGCTAAACCGTATCGTCAAATTAAAAATATTAAATTTTTAATTTGCCCGATACGGTTTAGCCCTTTTTGGTGCTTTTGGTTAGTTGTTCAATCAACTTTCGGTTAGTTTCAGGTAGTTCCAATTTATTTTAGTAATATGAACCGGATTCGATACGTTATAACCAATTTTAATGTTACTTTACAAGTACTTATTACAAGTACTTACTTTAATTTTTTTAATCTGTTCCGATACATTTTAGTTCATTGATTACTTTGGGTTAGTAGTTCATCACGAATATTACATCATGTGTGGCAAATGTAGCCTGCACTTTTTCGCAATTTGATGTCCCATAACAGGAAAACAGAAACATTTTCAATGTTAAAAGTACTACGGCAGACGTAGCGCGATGAGAGAAATTCTCACAAATGCAGCCAATCACTTGAGAAATGCACCCGGTTAATTGGCCATGTTAAATTCTCCGAAAACCGACGATTTTGCAGAAAATGTGAGAGAAATACTCTTAGCGCGAGTAATGAAGTGTTAAGACCTTTAAGAAGCTATAAATTTAGTTTACTAGCTTAATGTGTCCTTTTTTATATTTAAATGCCCACAATATTGGTCAGGTACTTTGAACCTTCTGCTTTATACATGTTTTAATAGATAATTCAAGTTACAAACTGCCAAATAAATTATTTTAATTGGTATTACCTTTATTTATAATGTTTTTGAATTTAGTATACGTTACTATTCTGTATAACTTTATTACATAGTTTTATTCATTTGAATCACGTATTAAAAATTACCTTAATCCCTCTTTGAAATATCATCTAACCGAGGAAATAATTTTGCCTCAGCTAATACTTTTTGAATCTCCCCTCACAGACTGCTCGCTGCCGCAGGTAGATAAAAATAGTATATTATATACCTAGGTTGAGAAGTAAGCCATTATTTACCGAGCACTTTTATATCCTGAGGCGCGTAGCGCAGAAGAATATAATGTGCGAGGTTAATAATGGCCTTCTCAACCGAGGTATATATAGAATTTTTTTTACTACTAACACTGATATATTACCATATTTGATTCGATTTGATTTTTATATTAGTTATTTTATACTTATTTTTGAAATAGTTCGAAATATCAGGTAGCCTGGAAGTTCATTTGTGTAACTGACTAACTGCAGATATCGTAACATAATCTCCTGACAGCCCCATACATACAAAGTACCTTCTTTCCATCTAAATTTTGACAAAATCGCATTATTAATAAGAATATTATGGGTAGTCATGAAAAGTGAGTCATACTGTATATATTTTTTTTACTAATAGCACTGATACAATCCTTATCATTATTTGAATTGATTAGATTTTGAAACTAATCATTTCCTACTCATTTTTCAAATAATCCGAAATGACAACTAGTTGTCAAACTAACAAGTTTGACATTTTGACATTTTCCGTTTCCGTTTCATTATTGACCTAGGTTTTTTTTAATATTATTATTTACCTAGGGTGAGAAATGTTACTTCTCATTTGAGGAATGGTGTAAATAATGGTGATTTATCATGTTAGTAGTAAAAAAACTAATTTTTGTATTGAACGTTTTTTTCTAAAATGTCAATTGAGAAAGTTAAAGGGGGGGGGGGGGGGTACATTTATAGTGAAACACCCGGTACTGTGTGGTATAGCCAATTAATTCATGGGTTCATGGGTCCCTTGTGTACATTAAGACGAGTTTGGAATAGACCACGTTTTTTTTTTACTTGGAATCCTGCAGTACCCAATGCTAAGCAATTCTGTAAGAACTGTTCTTTCATTAATATACATAAATCAGTGACAAAAACTGGGCTTAAGATCTCTACATTTTGCGTAAAATCGTATACATTCTAAATTAGCAACAAGTATAAATTTAAGAACAAAAGCCTGTCTTGTTTCCCAATTGCGAAGTATGTCGTACAATATCCCAACATGTTTTAAAGGATATCCCATATTCCTTTAACTGATTTGTCAAATTGCAAACTTGACAGATTGTAAAACCATTTAATGTTCAGAGCGTTATTATAATTTCATTGTTAACATTTTAGTTTTTAGATCTTAATTTTTGATAACTTGGGCAGATATGCCTTTCAAACGTAAGGTCTTATTTAGGTCAACAAACCGATTCGTTAAAGATTCAAGCGGCGTAAAAGGGAAATATTTATTAGTTTATGGCGCTGATATGGCAATATTTTTTAGGCTCTCAGCCATGGTTGGTAAAAGTACCTCTGCAGGAGCGTGGACAGTTCCTGTCGATATGGTGTCGCATATTTGTTCAAGATTTTACTAAAGCCAGAAGAATTCTTGCAATGCTGTGGCCTCTTTTTATGGTTAAATCAAACCTTCCGATGAGCGCAAAGGTATATATAAACATCAATAGTAATAACTACTTAAAATATCGTTACCTTCAAATTATCCGTTTTCTTAGATAATGTAATACAAATTTATGTTAATGTTTGTCGAATAGTAATTTATATGCAATTTTCATATAACGCAGATTTACTCAGGAGATTTATGCAGCTAGCAATGATATATTTAGAAACATTTCATAACCCGAGATGTACGATCACTATTTGAAGATTTTCTGCGGTTATAATGAATATTTTCATGTTGGGAGTCGATATTTTTTCTTGATTGACAGTGTGATATGGAGATTTTCCCGGCCTAAAAAGGAATCAATATTGTCACTAGAATTTCATCAATTTTTGGAGATTTACATTTCCTTCAAAATAAACTTACTTTGTTACTAGACGATCCTACTTTACACATCAGAACACAAATTTGGCACCTTCAAGATGGTGCACCGCCGCTGTGTGCGAGCACCTAAATGTGGTGTTTGGATTGGTCACCTCATTCCCTAGTCCTTACAAAAGTGCGACGTGCGTGTATTGAAGTTCCCATTTTGTGCCTGTGTATCACTTTATGTGGTGAGCTACTGCATAAAGCATGCAAATGCTTACTTAATCTATGTAAACCACTTCAGCGTGGAGCGTGGTCCATTATTTGTTTGAATTTTACACATAAAAATATATTTTTTTTGTTATCAAGAGTGTTTGACAAAAATGTCTGGTGTTTAAGGAAGTATTATCAAAATAATAGTTTTTTATCCGATCGGACGAAAAAAGACACCTTTCCGATGTGTTTTCTCACCGCAAAAGTCATGATTCCAGTATATTGTATTCGTTGCTTGGCAACATGCAATAACTGTACAAGAATAGAAAATAACAGTCCGGGAATATAACATTCCCGTCCTAGGCCGGGAATGTAACATTTCTGTCATATTCAAACGCCTTGTTTGTCAGATCTGACGTCTATCAAAAGTAACATTTAGCTGTAGTTTCCGTAGCTACGTAATAAATTTGAAGCTCGCTCGATTCAAAACTTGATATTATGTTGAGTTTAAATTTAAAACACGTTTTTATTTACAGTAATATTTAGCCCTATTTATATAAGTACGTATTCTAATTAATTTCGATCGGATAAAAAATAGTATGTGCAACTCTTAGGAAAAGCACATTCCTGGACTCCTGTGTTGCTGGCCTCGGCTGCGCCTCGTCCAGCAACTACCACTGTCGTCCAGGAATGTTTTGCTTTTCCTCCTAGTTACACAATATACTATTATTCAAAAAATAGTGTAGGAAACCAATTTTGTAAGTGTCCATCTCTATATAAACTTGCCCATCACTACTCGGCACACCATTGTTTTTGTTTAGTGGCGGCTAATGTAATGAAAGACGAGCGATGATGAATTACTAGCTATGGAATAAAGCTGTCGAGAGACAAGTAAGACGTGAAAAGACGGAACGACGCGACTGGGGAAGTCACTACAAGACGGGGATTGCTCCCTAAAAAACAAAAACAACCAAGTACTCTTACCAAAACTGTTAGCGACTTATATGTACTGTTCAAGTTTGTATAACTTGAACCATTGTTCTACAACGACCCGTGTTTGGAATTAACTATTCTTGTTAATTATATCACAGATAATTGAATTTTCTTTGATTATATGTTTTAGCCCTTATCCCAAGTGCTTATCTCATTACACCCTAGACAAGATAGAAAAAGCGTACTTTTTGGGGGCTCGTCCGGGATAAGATGCCATACGACGGGATATGATACCATACGGGGCGGCGGAATAGTAAACATTACGAGGGGGTAGGATGTTAAAACATTAAGAATCTATTTACCCAAGTCCTCGTAGATTGGCTATGCAGAAAACGCTAGAGTGGTGAAGCGAATTAATGAAGGGAAGAAAGAATGATTTTTTACATCATATACCGAACATGAAATTGCAGGAACGTCAAACTGGTGAGAGGAGTTTGATTACGGGGAGTGACGCCCCCGCCATTCCGAGTTGCCATGGGATATGGCCCATCAAATCCCATCGTCCTCCCCCAGGCTGGAGAACACCAAAGTACAAAGTCTGGAGCCGATCAATGACAGTTTGTGACAAGAGGGGCTGCATTGTATTGGCTGGCAGGAACGTCAAACTGGTGAGAGCAGTTTGATTACGGGGAGTGACGCCCCCACCATTCCGAGTTGCCACGGGATGTGGCCCATCAAATCCCATCGTCCTCCTCCAGGCTGGAGAACACCAAAGTACAAAGTCTGGAGCTGATCACTGGGGAGTGATCCAACAAACCCCATTTTTACCCCTGTCAGACTAGGGACCGCCAAAGGAATGAGTCTGAGGCCGATGCTTCGAGTGGAAGCGGCCCTAGGTGGTAGATGCATAAGCCTACTCGCATCGTCCGGTGAAAGACCACCCCCACCAGAATTGGGAAGCGCTAAGTGGTTTTCCCAAATCACGTTCCGCTTCCGCGCTGGTGGTCCCGGGTTCCACAGTAGGAATATATGGACATGATGGTGCTTCCAGGATCAAAATATTCCGGAAGTAAACTCCCCGGCCATTCGGATCTCCGGGCGTTGGGTGGCCCTGGGAGCCCTTCATTCCGCATTTCACAGACAGCAAAGATACCGAACCAATTTAGAATAGATTTCTGCAACATAAGAGGCCTAAATACAAACATAAATTCGGTACACCAACATCTACAAGCAAATAGACCACACATATTAGCCCTTACAGAAACACAAGTATGTTCTACAACAACAACAGTGAACTACCTCTATCCTGGTTACGACTTACATATACCCGATTTAGATATAAGTTCGGAATATGCCTTTTTGTCCGAAGTGACCTTTCATGTCACCGCGAGGAAACACTCGAACCGAACAACCTTGACGTCATGTGGCTCAAGTTCACCGCCAAGGGATTAACCAAGTTTATATGTTGTCTCTATCGCCCTCCGAGCGATAGAGCCTACCAAAGCATTTTTTCAACACTAGCTACCACTTTTGACTCAATACAGGTTGATCACCCCAGTTCAGAAATAATCGTTCTGGGAGACTTCAATGCCCACAACACCAACTGGCTCAAACATCACAACAAGACCGACAACGAAGGTAGAGAGGCTGAAGCATTCGCCATCAGCTGCGGGCTTACTCAAATTGTAGACGAACCAACTCGAATCTCAGAGAGGGGCGAATTCGCCGCCCTCCTGGATCTTTTTCTAACCACCAATCCTGACCAGTACACAGTTACAGTTGGTCCGCCATTAGGTACTTCCGACCACAAACTTATTACAACGGTTTGTGAATTGCCACTCATACAGAAGGATCCACCATTGCCTCGCAAAATCTGGCATTACAATTCTGCAAACTGGGACGATCTGAGGGAGTTCTATCTAGATTTTCCTTGGCTCGACGTCTGCTTTGGCGCTGACGACCCGTCAGTCTGCTGCGAAAAGATCACGCAAGTAATCTCCTCAGGAATGGAAGCATACATCCCAAATTCCATCAAGTTACCATCAAAAGGAAAGCCCTGGTTCGACAAAAGATGCGAAAGAGCTGTGGGTAGGAAACAGCAAGCCTACAAGTACTGGCAGCAAAATCAGACCGCTGATAATCGCAACTATTTTGTCGAAGCGAGAAACGAATGCAAGCGTGTTATCGACGAAACTAAGAACAAACACAATCAAAGGATCCGGAATAAACTTTTACAATGCCCCAGTGGCTCCAGGAATTTCTGGTCGGTAGCAAAGGCAGTAAGTAACAACTTTACAAAAACGTCTCTCCCACCTTTGACGGACGAACGTGGCATCACGGCGACTACAGCCAGGGAAAAAGCAAACATGCTCGCCAAAATGTTTTCTTCGCACTCCACCTTAGACGTCCCCCAAGGCAAGACTCTCCCCACCTTATCGAACATCAACACTACCATGGCAGAAGTCAAATTTCATCACCGTGATATTCGTAAAATCCTTAAAAATCTAGATACGCAAAAGGCATCAGGACCGGACGGAATACCTGCCATCGTGTTAAAGAACTGCGCCAACGAACTAACACCCGTTTTTTCCAGGCTTTTTTCTCTGTCTTACGGAAGAGGGATTTACCCATCTTCTTGGAAAGTCGCTCGAGTGCAACCTGTTCCAAAAAAAGGCAAGAAAACCACGCCCTTAAACTATCGTCCAATTGCCTTGCTTCCAATAATCTCCAAAGTCATGGAACGTGTAGTCAATCAGCAACTGCTCAAGTACCTCGAGAACAACAAAATAATCAGCGATAATCAATACGGCTTTCGCAAAGAGAGATCGACAGGAGATATATTGGCCTATGTCACTCATATATGGAGTAGGGCAATTGAGAACTACGGAGAGTCTCGAGCGATTGCGTTGGATATTTCAAAGGCATTCGACAGTTTGGCATGACGGACTGCTCAACAAACTACCGTCATTCGGACTGCCAGCCTCTCTCTGCAGCTGGCTTGCCAGTTTCCTTAAGAGCCGATCTCTGCACGTTGCAGTCGATGCACATCTCGGACACATTCACCATCAACGCGGGCGTGCCTCAGGGCGCAATACTTTCACCAACTCTGTTCCTTATCTATATTAATGACCTGCTGACCGAAACAAATAATCCTGTTTACAGTTTTGCAGATGACAGTACCCTTGTCTCCCACTTTAGATCAGAAAAACCCTTACCAGCGACTGAGACTCATCACCGTAGACAGGAGCAGATTACAGCAATTAATCAAGACCTGGAGAAAGTTCAAACTTGGGGCGACCGAAATTTGGTCCAGTTCAATGCAGCAAAGACCCAAGCAGCCACGTTTACCAAGAGGGCCAATACAGCGGGCCCTGACATTATTATGGCAGGGTCGACCATTCCTTCATCCTCGTCAATCGGACTGCTGGGTATCTCGGTCAACAGCAATATGTCATGGCATGACCATGTTGCTAACATCGCAAAATCAGCCTCCCAGAAGCTTGGTGCGCTATTTCGCAACAAAAAACTCTATACACCGCAGCAGTTGCTCTTGCTCTACAAAGCGCAAATAAGACCGTGCTTAGAATATTGCTCACATATCTGGGGTGCCGCACCAAAGCACACCCTAAAGCTGCTGGATTCCATACAGAAGAGAGCAGTGCGTCTCGTCGGCGACCCGGAGTTGACCCGGAATCTAGATAGTCTGGAACACCGCAGACATGTAGCCGAGATATCTCTGTTTTACAGATACTTTCACGGCAGATGTTCCCAGGATTTGGCCCGCCTCATCCCGCCCCTGGCAGCTCCTGTCAGACAGTCACGACAGACGGCAACAGCGCACCAGTTCATCGTACAACTGGAAACTCCTAGAACATCGCTTTACAAGAACTCCTTTGTCTGGCGCACTGCATCACTGTGGAACTCACTCCCAGAACATCTGTTTCCCACTAATTACAACTTACAAATATTCAAGAGCCGTGTCAATCAACATCTTCGCACACACACCGCTCGTCGAGCGCCATAGGGTCTCCCTTTC
>MU182491.1:294006-310643 GCA_016904865.1 Pissodes strobi | reverse complement strand
AAATTTACGACCGCGAAATGTAAACAAAGAGATTTCAATTTGGACTTGCGCATTAGAAAATTAGTAGGAGCTAGCTGTTGCACCGTGAAGGTAAATAGGCAGGCCCGGACTTCGAAAGTGATTATTTGACCAAATATTCGGTAGAGGAGTCTTGCCGATTGTGAAATGGGCCCCAGTTAGCATAGTGAAACAAACAATAAGGTATAAATAAGAAATACTTATACTTACTTGAAATAGGAAATCCCGGGTATTTTGCCTCTACTACAAAACACAACCATACACTTTCGGGATTCTATTTTGGTAGCATCGCCCATTGTTTATGTGCGTATTGTTCAATTTAAACGAAAAATCAAAATAGGGTACGCACAAACCACAAACGTGAACCACTAAACTAAAACTAATTAAGCAACTACAGACACTAGGTCCAAAGAAAGTAAAAAAAATAAAAACTCGAATCATTAACTCAAAACGCCGCGCCGTCAAAACGAAAACATGTCAAAGACAAAAGCCAAGTTCGATCCTGACCGACGCCTGCTGAGACGGCAAGTGTTTTAGTGCGCATGACAAAAAGGTATCTTCTTTGTTTACGTTTTTCCATTTTGCGTCGATTTTGTCATGCGCAGAAACCTGTTTTTTCATCCATGGGTTGCCACTTTTGAATAGTGCGGCAGGCGGCTATTGCTTATCCACTCCTATACAAATCAATGGATAACCCAAGGAATGCAAAGCAAATGGCGGACTATGCACAGAAAAGGTAACACAGATAAAGCAATTAAATCGTTAAGTTAGACAAAAAACTGTAGCCATAATTACCTCGTTAGTGTGTGAGGGTTACGGGAGATTCGACGGTCTCGGTCTTATACCACGAACTTGGAAAGCCTCTAAAAATAAGGTAGAAGAACCATTAGCGTCATGGCGTCGTCCGCGTGCTTCACAAGCAAAAGGGAAAAAAATAATTCCAGAGAAGGTGCTTACCTAGTACAGTATTTAGATCCCGATTAATCGATCGTGTCAAAACACAAACAGAATCCACAATATATCCCCAAAGAAAGGGTAGAATTAAGTCACAATCCTAAATGTGGAGTCCGTATGACTGCACCACCAGCAAACCTTCTTCTCCCCTCGAAAGGTATTTTTAGAAGGACTCTCTATTCGTTTCCGTCAATTTGCCTTTCTCCTTCCACGAGATCAAAACTACGTCAGATCAGCAAGTAGTAATGGGCTGAAACATGCCAAGTGATTCGATACAAGGAATGATTTTAAGATAACAAAAGACCTAGTTCTCGTTTATTAGAATGGTAAAACGACGCCGACGGCGGGAGCCACAATTAATGCACTGAAATTAAATGGTTCAAGAAATACTAGAGAATATTCCCCAACAAAACGATAAACTTTTAAAAATTTAAATCGACAGCTGCAACTATGAGAAATAGCCATTCCTATTACTCGGAACCAACAACCGAATGTTACAAAAAGTGCAGCATGTCGGGTGGAAAGATAAATATAAAGCAGAGGTCCCAAAACGATCTCAGAAATGATCGGCCGGTGATTGGAATCCAGCAACCAGGGGTTCCAAAAAGTTATGAAATATTCAAACCGAAAATTAAATATGAATTTGACTAGTCTAATGAAACGTAAAAGCGGGTTTTACTAACAAAATTTTTTAAAATATAAATCGGTTCGCTGGCCGTTCTACGGTAATGTAATATAAATTAAGCAAAGCTATCCTAATAACAATAATATCCTATTTTAGTGATTGGATCAAACCTAAACGATTTGTGCTTCGCTTATCAACTAAAATAAAAATAGTCGCACAGTGTTAGAAAAGCTAATATATCGTTAACCTATATTTAGAATAGAGTTAATTTACATTAAGGAATATCGCAATTTTAAGTGTATTGTCAGCAAATCGAATCAATAAATTTAGAATTAATTATCTTCAAGGAGTATTGACCTCTTTTCAATAAATCCTACCGCAAAATACAGCATTTTTTGGCTAAATGCGGCGTATAAAATGAAATTTAAAAATATTTGACTGGCAAAATCGGACTGTGGCATGATGACATCTTGTCGGCAATCGTCCAAATGATGATGTTCAAAATCACTTCGTTTTTTCTTTTTTGTCTTTAGTTTACGGTATACAATATCTTTTATAGACATTATTGGCATTTTTGTAAGTAAACGGGTTTTCTTCAAAGCATCTTGCTTAATGAATCCTTTATTTATTATTGATTCATACACATTCCTAATAATTTACAATGACAACTGTTTTCGATTACATCTACCAGATGTAGAGGAATTATTTTCCCACAGACGGCACATAATAAAAATCTAATCGAACACTTATTTCTATGCACTTCACACTCAGCACCACCAAATTTCTCAAACGCCCAACATACAGGTTTTGTCAAAACTAGTTAAGATTATTTAATACATGCCTAATTGAACCAGCTCTGTAGTGATTTAACAAGGATGCCGCACCTACCTGCTCTGGATAAAAGGGACAGGGTATCTGGGAAAAAATATAGTTAATCAAGTGACATTAATAAAATTCCACTTGTGTCACTGTGTAGACCTTTCAGATATACAGCAATGAGGTTTAAATAGAATAGATTATAGATAGGTTATCGGTAGCCACGATCCAAGACCATAAAGTTTGAGATACACTTTAAGCTGGCACATTGATAAAAAAAAAAAGTAACAATTCACTTCACACCGGAAAAATAAAGATGAGAAATCAGAAGATTTGAGAAGAGATAAGCACACTTTTTCGCCCATGCCAGAGAGATTATAATGTATATTAAATTCTAACACACCAGCTAATATTAACATTACCGTTGTCATCCATTTAATTTTATATTCAAATTATTATTAATTTTAGTATTATATTATTATTTAGTATTTATTTAAGTCGTTATTTTTATTGTGTATGCCTTTATATGAGTAGATATGACCCTTTGACTTATTATTCCATTTTTTAAGCGACGTGAACGTTTCAAGAGAGCATTCATATGATAGGTAAATGGTTCCGGCACCTAGAAACTACCGAAAAATGATAAAATGGGTTTTGATATAAGGCTCGTATGGATTTATATAATATCGTCAATAGCTGTATAACACACACTAACCTAACGTTTTTCTTATATTATAAAATATTACATATGAAAATAATATAATGCATTGTGGAATTGAAAAAAGCCGAAAATTGACATTTTTGAAAATAGATGTTTTTTGCTTGGTGGACACTCAACATAGAGAGTTTTGTTTATTTTCTACTTTATCTAATTAGCATGACGCCTTTCGCTATTGCAGAACTGCACCAGCTCCCACCACCATCCATATTCTCTTGAAAAGAAAAATTATCGTTAAACATTAAGTAGGCCCATAACTTTTTAACCAGTGGCACAGGCCAATGGCGTCCTCTGCCTACTTATAGTAAATGTTTTCTAGTTAAGCCCCAGACGCTAAGATTTAAAAAATGTAGAAAGCGATGAAATGACAGCATGTTTACATTTAAAAGTGATTGTTACCTCTTAGCATTTTACTGGGATTTATTTGTGATACTTTTCTGAAAATCGGACCCCAGGTTATCTACCCAATAAAAACGTCGAGATGGTATGTTTGACAGATGGCGGCTTTTTAATTTTATTCAGATGTGAGAATATTTATTTCAATATTTTAAAATCTGACAATATCCTAGCTGTAAAAGGCTTATGGGCCGAGGTGCATTTCAGGAGGAGTAATGTTTTCACTGCACGTCATTTTAATTTCGTTCACAAAACTCATGTACTAAACTGGAGCATCCGACATTTTAAACCATGCCAATCATAACTTGACGTATCTATGTGTCGGCTTCAGTATATTTCATTATAGAAATAATTATGCGCGTGAATTGCTTTTCGGCACACTGCCGAAAAATATATGTTTAATTCATACATGGAATTTCCTATATCGAATATTTATGCTTTGTACAAACCTGTAGCATGTTCTCTTAAGGGAATATCGCCAGTCCAGGCTGATTCCAAGCCGTAAAACCGTAACCTCAAAAAATAATTCTTCTTATTGTTAATAAAAATACTGGGTGCAGCACTTCTTCCCACAACAATGTGATTTTGGGCATTCCTAAACTCATGTTCTTTGTTATCAGGTACAGCTTCAATAACCTTAAAAATTAAAGTTATTATAGGATCATCACTTCATATTCAGAAGAAACTGAACTCGCAGTCTATTAGTCTTAGGTGTTAGCCAATGGGATGTTAATTTAACTGACTGCTGACTGCAAGCAGTATTCGGAACGCAAATTTATATAGAGGGTCACCGTGTAAATGTAAATAACTACTGTTAGATTGAAAACATAAAACACGAATATAGACAATGAAGCCTCCACAATGGAAAATTAGATAATATACTCGTGTCTACACACAGGAATATTAGTTTGGCTTCCTGGCTTCCTCATGCGCAGAGTACGGATGCGTTTGTTTACAAGCATGGCCCTCCGCTCGTTTTACTCGCTTCGGGGCGCCACCAAACAAAAATAACTGAAACTAACCCAAACTAACCCAAATTTAAAAAAAGCAAACATAATCTTAAAAAAAAGTGGCACAAAATGCATTGCCACCGACGGGAATCGAACCCAAGCAGCCCGCATAACAATCAAATGCTCTGACCACTACACCACTAGACCACTTGAAAAGAATCCGCTACATCATAAAGACATAGGCAATTGAAGTATTGATTCGGGCACTCGTACTTTGCGCATGCGGAAGCCAAAGTAATATTCCTGTGAGACGCGAATGATAATATAGGCAAACACTGCAACTAATGTCATGTAGGTACATAACGAGATTATATGTCTGGTCATATATGAGAAATAAGCAAGAGCAAGTCACCACCAATGAAAGGCGTAATCCATGAATATTTGTATATATTTTTTGTGATCTACAATATATTCAAATGTTTGCTACTGTCTAAAATGCGGTTAACAAACTGTTTGGAAATTTGGAATAGGAAATTCTGTATATTCTTCTATGGGAATTTTTGGACAATAAAGTATATGAAACTCCCACGGAAAACGTAGAGATTTTACCAACAAGAATAATTGAGGCCATTGGGGACACCGACGAGAATCATTCTCAATTTATTATCAACAGTATAAATAAAATCCAGAGAGATTATATACAGTGTATTGAAATGAACGGTGGGCACATAGAACAGTTGTAAATAGTTGTAGTAGATAATAATATTATATTCCTTAAACAAAAATAAAATCGCATTTTTCCTCATCTCTGTATGGCATTGATAGAAAGTCTACCTGAGATTAAAACAATCACGCTGAATGATCAGTTTAAGGCCAGTACCTATGTTTACCTAATTTTTATTATTAATTAAAAAAAAAACGCAACTTTCTTTAGTCAATATCTTTTTATGCGTCAAAGTTAGGTATAGGGTGCGTTACATAAAAAATGTTTAGAATTGTAAGGAGAATACAAAAATCTAATAAAAAAGTGGGGTAGTAATTTGAAATAAGAAAATATGACCACGCCCAGACTTTCTGGAACAACCTGTAGATGAAAAAAATAGTTTTTCTAAAAATTTGCTTTAAACCAATAAACTTTTGTATTAAACACTTTTTTCAGATACATCAAATAAAAAAGATAAAGGGGGGGGTCAATATAAAAAAAAACCCTGTACAGTGTCCAAAAAAGTATGCGACTTATGGGAAACTTCTTTATTATTGGTTTCTCAGAAAATTTTATTTTTGATAAAAGTTGGTGCTTGCCCTCAAACAATAAATGAGTATTTCAAAATTTACGTCCCACTTTTAGTGCGGGAACAAATGACATTTTTCCGAAATCGCGCCAAGAGTAAAGTACCTTAACTTATAAAGTTACAGCAAAATCTTATAAGGAAAAGTTCTTCCACATTAAAAAAATAATCTAAATTAGAAATTTGAGTTACGTACATCAACGCTTAATTTTTCTTTTTTTTTCTCGATTTTTTCCTAAACGTTACGCCACTGGTGAATATTTTGTTCTTTTGTTATTAGTATACTTGCCAAGTAACATCAACATTTATTTAAGATAGAAATTAGTTACATTGTTGCATAATGTTGCAGTTTTTCCGGAGATAATAGCAAAGACAATTATACTACGAATAGGCAATTCATCTAATGTAAAATAAAACGCCCCCGAAAAGGATCCCAACTGCAAGCGAGTTGGGATCCATCGAGGATTTCCAAGCGACTCGACTAGACCGATTGCCAGCGTGTCCTCGTGTTCCCGGTTCGACAACAAAACGGAGCGTGCCGTCGCGTACGTAATCTTGTCGCATCTGCATTGCTTGAGTATGCAGCCATTGTTTTCGGTTCGGCGTCGATAAGTCTGTAATCACAATCACCTGATTGATCCCTGGACCTTTTGACGTTTGAAAATTATTTCTTCATAAATTAATAATATCTATTTAAATATAGGAAAATGTTTGTCAATATTTTGATTGCCGTGCGACAACTGTCGCAAGGCAAGACAAAATTAAGATGTTTAAATTTCCTTACAAAAATGAGAAATTATGTAACCTTTGGATAGTAAATTCCGGTAAGTTTAAAAGTTTACCACAAAGTACCACAATGGTAGATGTTAGTGTATCTAGTTTAAAAGCGTTATAGTATCAGTGCGGAGAGGCATATTAGGTAGTTCATATTTTTTCGTTGCTTATCTTGAGTTGTATTTTCTATCATATATGGGGTCTCTAGAAAGGGAGGTAATTACCTCCCTCCACTTGAGTAAGCCGGTTAATTAATGCTAAACTACTTTTTTGCACATTCAAGTAACTATTTCATTGAGTAAAACAAAATGTGATCATGAATTTCTTAAAATCCATTATTCATTTATGAAACATAGTAAAACATTATAACATTTTTTAATTAAACATTTTTTTGCGAGGTAATTATAAAAGTAAAATGTGAGATGGTTGTTCGAACAGCGCGCAAATTGACCTGAAGCATGTTGAAGGTTATTTTCAAAAAGTTCATTATTGTATTGTAATTTTTGAATCTGTATTAACTGAATTCTCCGGCTGCTTGTTCTTTCTGACTTATACAGGGTGTTTCAATTTAGATGATCATTGTTGAAATTTCGGAAACGACAAGAGATAGAAGGGGACTTTAAATTGGGCAAAGTTACGCATTTTAAAGCTTAGTAAGATGTCGTGGAGAAAAGTCCAGGTCGTTCCGATGAAATCCGAAAAAATCGAAATTAAATGTTTTTGTTTCTATTTTTGTTAACTGTATAGAGGATGATGAAATATTAAAAATACCTCTTCATTGTAATTTTGTCCCTCTGCAAGGTGGCGTTGTCAGAATTGCAATCCGACATTCAATCATCAACTTCCGTAATTCAAATCGTGACATTATTTTTGAAACGCATCACGTTTTTGTGAAATGGAAAAAGGGATTTTTTTCTTTATTATAACCTTTTTTATAATAATATATACGAAGTAATAAACATCAAGTAATGACCAACTTAATTATGTTTTCCTTTCTTTGTTGTTAATGATGAGGTCCGAAAGACGAAATGAACGGATTGAAATTCTGACAACGCCATGATTAATGCACACGACACTACATACAAGGTGTCTAGTTATATTTTGACATCCACCCACAGGCTTTATTCTGAGTTATCTTAAAGGTTACATTTAAAAAATGACAAAAAAACCGCCAGGATTTCCTGTCACATAAAATGAATATCAGGACCTAAGTTATTCCAAACCTTGAAGTTCTAGTATTTTTGAGATAACCATATAAAATATGTCGTTGTTTTCTTCAGAAATTAAAAAAAAAACCTATCCAACTAAGATAAAAAGAAAAGATTTGGCTCAATCATCGTAATTTAAGCCCAATAGGGATTTCACTTTTCACGTCCCTTTTCAAGGGACTAGATAATTAAAAGTACTTTGCCAACATCAAACAACAAACGCCGTATAAATACTCCTACTCTTTTGTTATAGTACCATGGCTCAGTCATCTTAAATAGATAACTTATTATGGATCATAACTATTTTCCTTATTTGCTCAATACTCCAGCAGAAAAATCGTCATCGGTTTGGCCATTTAAAACTCACCCTGTCAATCAAGGCATGTCTTTTAATTAAGATGAATAGGGATCTGCTTTCACTCCGTATACATGACAACCTAATATTGAAAACCGATCATGTTTTAAATTTTTAGATTCTAGTGTAAATATTAGAGGACCTTCTGAAAAAAGTTTCAACTGTAGTTTTTTTCGCCATTTTGCAATGTTAGTCAGAGCGCGCGCAACATTTGAAATTTTTTAAAATTGAAATTGAAAAAAAATGATGTAGACAAGGTCATAATATACTTACCCAGTTTCTCCATTATTTACATCTTATATTTATTTTGACATGAAATTTCAAATGCATTTTTTCGAGTTGTAATTGCTTGTTCACTTTCTTGTTACGCTATAATGTGTGCATGCTTTATCTCTTAGAATTCTACATTACTAGTTGCAAAGTATATTAAATTTGACATAGGATTCGAAAAAGTAAATAAGGCACGAGGGCATGCCCCTATAGAAAACATGTGAATTTAAAGGGGATACCACCCGGTCAAATTCGATAAACGGGCAATCGACTTACAACTACACCGCTGAATAAAAAAATATTATGAGCATTTGGGAATACATTAATTAATAATATTAATCTTTGGTGCAAAGTGCCTGAAATTACTTTTTTAATTTTTGTTCTGTTTTTCAGAAATAAGAATATCTATGCACCAAAGATTAATAGATAAAAATTTAGTCCCAAATTTTCATATTTTTTGTTGAGCGGCTTGATTGTAATTCGATTCTCCGTTTATCGCATTTGACCGGGTCTGATTTTTTAACAGGTAATGCTCCATTGTTTTTTAATATTGTTTTTGAAACATGCTGTAGATTATTTTTTCTTTTAAGTCTTTTGGATGTACCTCAAAACAGGTGAGATAGGAAGGGGTGTAATCACCTTCATATATATGATAAGCAATACGAAATGACATGGCTGTCAAACATCTTGCTTAAGAATGCTTATAGCAGGACGTGACGTTCTTTGAAAGTTGCTCATGTTTGAAAATTTAGCTGCAGAATGTTTTATAATTTTATGTATTTATTTAAATGTGATAATATATCAGATTGATTTATTTATTAAAACTCAATATGTACGGTCATCCCAAACAAACTGAGACATTCTAGGTTATTATCAAAGACAATAATTATACTACGAATAATTGTCTTTATTATCTAATGAATTAAATATGAGAAAGAATTGAGTGTTAGACATACCTTAATAATATTATGACAAACATAAAATCTTTCTCAATGAAAAATTTTGACATATTTATGTACAAAAAGATATTTCAAATGCAATGTTTAGTTTCCTTATTAAAAAATGTATTGCATGCATTTAAGTACGAACAAGAAAATTTAAAGCAGCATTTCTTCTGGATAGCCTTTATCGTCGCTCGGTCTTACTTTCTATGTCCAAATCTAATTAAAACATGTTGCAATTTTTTTCCGCTAGAAGAACTGTATTTTGGATCTATTCCTTATAATTCGCAATGATTTTTCTTAATTCACTTTCCAAGAATCTTGTCATTGAAATTGATTTTTTATTTTTACCGAAGGATATGAAATATAGATATTTAAAAAAATAGACTAATGTCACCATATGATTCAAAATGTAAGTGATATATTTTAAGATACCCGAAAAAATAGTTCTTAATCCACACTTATATTTTTCAAGACGACCCCGAATATCCTAATTTTTTTGTGACCATCATAAATACATCTACCTAAGGTAATACGAAATACGAGTTTAAATATTTAATTGTTCCTGTATTTATTTTCAGTTTATGTCGCATTTTAGATATTGATAGTTATGCACCTTTGCGTGCAGCATAATTTTTGTTCAATTTAGTTTATACATAAAAAAATGTATTTTTTTCAATGACTGTTATGAGTTTCCTCAAGTACATAGGCAGTTTAAAACAGTTTAAAATGTAGTTGTTTTGATTCAATAAATAATAAAAATTTTTATAGGTCTAAACAGTGCGGTTACATTTGAAATTAAGTAATTATCATGGATCTGTACCTTCACAGGTCGATAGTAGTTACCCATTTTGTATTTGTCTTGCGCCCAAATTTCCAACAGTCCTAAGATATTATGCATTTCCAATCAAGTTGGAATTCACGTGCCGCATTGGCAACGCCGCGTCAAATATTGCTGCTAACTCGCCGTATGCCTTGAAAATATTACGATTCACACAGATTCGAGCGATTGCTGCGGCGACTTTATGAAACCGCCTGATGGAATGTCTATTCGTAGTATAATTGTCTTTGATAATAGTCAGTTTAGGTATCAGTATGTTGCAAACACATTTAAACCCTTTTGGTTCAAAATTTTTTCCAATCAAAACCATGAATAGACCCAACTCTTTTAATGTAAAACAACTAATAATTTATTTATCTTTTGTACCCGATGAGTAAAATATGCCCAAGTATCCTAAAAATTCATATAAAATATTTGGTCTTGAAGAGTAGGCCGTACATTTGGAATAAAAACAAATAAATGGCAATCATTTTAGTTCACTCTGACATATGAAATTAATTATTATTGAGTCAGTTATTCAAATTGTATTTTGGAATTATTGTGGACATTTATTTTGGACCAAAAGTGTTTAAATGTGTTTGCAACACACTGATACCTAAACTGGCTTTTATATCTGGAAAAACTTAAACATTATGCAACTATGTAACTAATTTCTATCTTAAATAAATTGTGAAGTTGCTTGTCAAGTATATCTACTAATAATAAAAGAACAAAACATTCACCAGTAGCGTAATATTTGACAAAAAAAAGAGAAATTAAAGGTAGATGAACTTAACTCAAATTTCATACTTAGATTACTTTTTTATTTTGGAAGAACTTTTCCACTAAAAGCCGTACTTAAAATCTTAAATACTCATTAGTTGTTTTAGGGCAAGCACCAACTTTTATCAGGAATAAAATTTTCTGAGAAACAAATAATAAATAAGTTTCACATATGTTGCATACTTTTTTTGGACACACTGTATATTTCAAGCAATGAGAGAGAAAGTATTTTAAACTTGAAGTCTAAACCTACTACTGTTGATCTAAGAAAACATACTGTACATTAGATGAGATAAAAGTTTTAATTGACCCTCAGCATAATATATAAAATTTATAATTTTTATAACATTATTTTCGGAAGACCATAAAGCTAATATAGAAGCTTGATTTTTAATTCAAAACGATGGTCCCATATGAATCAGTGATGTTGTAAATCACCGGTACGATGTTAAGTCGCATTATTAGCGTGCTGCAGACAACGCTGCTAGAACTTTTTAAAAATCTTACAATCAAAATCGAGTTTGATTTGTATTCGCTCATCCTTCACAAATAGTAACCACAAACAAAATATATTTTGTACTAGATAGTACTATTTAATAAACATACGAGCACTTTGTTGTTCTAAAAGCATACTCTGCAGGACGTTCTTAACTATATTTCATATTACCCATTATACTACAGAGACTAAATACTTTATTAGTCAATTTGCGTAATGGTTTAATTATACTTGCGTACTCCTACCTTCATCTCAAAACGTTCAGACAACATGTTGCATACGATGAGCTGACCGAAAAATGTTATTTGTTTTTGTGTTTTTGAGACATTTTTGACTGTTATGAAGATTGTGAAATCCTTTTCTGAATTGAAGTGTATCATCTGAGTTCCTTCCTTGAATACACTGAATGGCTTCGACCAGAGCCAATCAGTTTCTTCTAAGGATATTCTAAAATATAATAGCACACCTTCAATGCGATGATATGATAGAGAGATCGATTTCTCAAAAGGTAGACACTATACAAACATTAAAAATCATTATCTTTTAAATCTGAAAATTGGGCCGCTGGATGATATTTCATTGTTCAGTCCACTACTCCACCAACATTAGAAATATTTCAGATATATATAATACCTTTTCCTATTAATATAGCACGCATCTTTTAAAGGTCGATTAATTTCTATGTGGCTTTTATCTCCATCATTCTATATTCCTTTATATTTCTGTTGAAGTTATGGATCCAATTGTCAAAGGTAAACGACTGGCCTGCCATGAATGCAACGCGAAAATGATTAAATATTGTGGTGAAGACTCTCGATGAACAAATGGAGACTGAACAGCTCACATTGAGCATTACCTCTTTAAGTCCCTTAATGATTTCCTATAAAGCTACTTTCTGAAATCAGAGATTATTGCCATCTCCAAACGACTTAATGTCATCAAAAGTTGAAAATTAAATTAAGCAAAAATATAGGCTTGTGTGAGTGAATTGCAGCATTAACAATCTCATATAAAAAATAAACTAATATACCAGGAATCAACCTCATCTTGAATAATGATGATACGTCCTAGATAGATTAGTAATAGGCCTGCAGTTTACTTCAAATAAATATCGCAGTGCGGCGCCATTTGAAACTGGTAAGTCCAATTGCTTCGAAACTTGGTATTAAAGTAAAAACAAAACGAACAGATCGTACTTTCTTTCTAAGAAGAAAAACGATGTATTTTGACTTCAAAAAATTAACATTTCATCTTATATATCTGCGCCAATTTCACTTGACATTTCAATCATAGTCTTCAGAACGTGAAAGTTAAACCGAAATTACGAGTTGATAAGTCTAAATAGAGTTGCATCTGGTGAATGGAGTAAAAATTACAAGAAGTACAGAGGGAGAGGGTTAAAAGGAAAGAACAAGTTTTGTGATTAAAGTCATTCAAGATCGGATTTTATTAGCAACTCGTGCTGAATAATTAAGACTTGCATGCATTATGGAAAATAATGAGTAGTTTAACATGAAATTATCATACACTTGAAACTAGAGAAATATTGATATAAAAATAGGTCACTATATAAGGTGCTTAAGCACTTACCTTTTAATATCAATCTTACCTAAACTGTTGTTTCTTCTTCTGAGAACGCCAAGCATAGAGGTGAAAAACTCTCGATGGCACCAAAACACTCTCCTCCGTATCATTCTGTCCAATTCTGATGCACACGTTTGTGTCGTTACAAATGACATATCTGGTAATCAGAATAAAATCTAATTCTTTGCTCTCGTTAATGTAATTTTGGGTCCATATTTGAGAGCTTATTGCTAGAGTATGAGCTATAGTTGGGCCAAATTTTAGATGGATCGGTTTAGATATAAAGTTGCATTGAATATCTTTCGATAAGCAGAACTCAAGTTTTGAGGTAAACGGTTCTGAAATAAATATTAGAAGACTCAAACATTAGGAATTAAATCGAAAGGTGATACAAAATAAAACTATATCATATAATTATCCCGAACAAATGAAAATTATACAAAATACTAATTGGTTTGTTTGCAGGTGGATAGCTGGGCAAAGACAAGACGATTATTATTTTTTTATTATTTAACTGTCGTGAACGAATCAATGAACAGTTCACCATTCCGAGAGGAGATGGCGGTTGTGCTGGTACAATTCAATCATTCCATGTTAGATGCCAATCACAAGACTTTAGAGAAATATTATGTAGCTCGACCTAACTCAAATTAACAAAGTTTCCCTTTATAGAGAGGTGATAATGTTATTGTCAAATCCATTTCGAGTAGCCAGGAATTTACCATTGGACTTTTGGCCGCTAGAACCGTTTGGGACTGCACACTTTCCTAAAATCACAAAACTGTAGTAGTTTTCACTTTTATAGTTCTCATAGACCCAAACAAACCCTTTAGCACTCGGTGGTTTTAATTAATTTCATTCCAAATGTTCAAAGTAAAACTAAAAAGGTGTTGCAAATTAATGAAATAGTTGTCCGTTTGTTTTACACCTTACAGAGTTTTGTATAAATGTATTTGTAAGTCGTCAATATTTTGAATAAATCATTTAAAGCTAAACTTGTTAATAAGACTTACCAATAAAAATTTGTTCGGTTAAATATGCATAATCTAGCACCGTTGAATGTATAGAACAGCTCAACTCGGTCATCAAGACCTCAAAATTCCACGTAGACAAATAGGCACTCAAATTATCTAATGACAATGTCAAAAACTTTTGTGTTTCGGGAAAACTGAGATCGGAAGTGTACTTTTTAAGACATTCTGGCAATTTTACACGAACAGTTTTCGGAAAGTAGTTGTAGAGGGCCAGTTCCAGCTGGGTGATATACAAAGCCACAGTCAGGTTCGGTATGAGACATTTGTTGAAATATGAGTCGATTCGCATACAAGCTGCAAGAGCTCTAGGCGATATTCCTCCTTTATTTAGTAAAGGTTCTTCGGTTGCATCGTCAATCGTTGTGATAACCACCTATAGGATAAAAATAGTCACCTTACAAGGCATAAAACTATAATGCCCAACTAATATATTATTTAAAACTACTGATTATGGAATCATACGAGTGTATGGTTAAGGAAATTATTACTGAAAAAGTATTGAACCTATAGAATCTATTTTGACTGTCACTGCTGTGGAACACAATAAGTAGTAATTGGAAGATAAACAATGTCAAAATGACTGTGATGTGAATAGTTCATTACATTATCAGCCACTTTTTCAATATTCTCAAAGACCTCTAGGAAAGAAAGTTAGTCAAAGGGGAATTCATCTGTACTAATGAAAATAAATATGTTTTAAAGAACTTTATTTAATCTGTCATTGAGTTATGGCAGTTTTACTGATCGGCACAGAATTAATAGAAAATCGATTGATTGAACAAAATTATCAGTCTTTCTAAATATTGTAACACAATACTCCAATGCCGAGAGGCTTGTTAAAAACTTTTCTTGACTAATTATATATCTTTTACCAAATTAACGGAAACCATACATGGAAAAAATGAGTACGCTGAATAGTGCATAAGGAAAATAGATTATTAGAAGTTCACAGATGGCACAATTTTTTAACGATAAACGTGCTTGACACGATCATGCATATAGCATCATTTAAAATTGCGTAAAAAAGACGATTCTACTGCATAACAATTTTTGATGAAACTACAGAAAAAAAAACCATTTTAGCAGGCACAGTCACAACGAATAGTATATCCAACACTTACCCTCCACGTACTTGCCACCACACTCTTTGGACAGCCTTCCGGTAAGTTAAGGTGACAAATTTCACTTTCTGACAAACAGAACTGTGTATAAGGCAAATAGCAATTTCTACATTCAGACCAATATTCCAAATGACACAGCACCGAAATATTATCTTGAGAAGTGAGCGCCATCTTATAAGGTACTGGAAATACACGCACTTTTGTTAGCGCTCTCGGCTGGGGATACTTCCAGGCCATCGCTGAAATGTTCCTGGTCCAAAACATAACCTAAAGGAACAAATAATTATTATTACGCTCTGAAACTTCTATTATTAATCATTGCTGTATAATTATGAAATATGGTACAAAGTACATACCATCATATAAAAAGGATCACTTTTCAAATTTATTTTCATTTAATTGCAAATTTTTAATTTACACAAAATTATTAATATCAAGACATAATTTTGGCAAGAATAAATTTATTGCCGGATTTTCAGGTGTCGGCATGGACTCGTCTAATTCAATTGAGATTGCGCACTTAAGCACGATCCCAAATAATTATAAAAACATAAATTACATTTTAAATCTTGGAATAGACTAATGTGTAGTAGGTATATGTTTCTTAAAAGTTTCAATGGAACAAATGGCGAATTAAAAAAGTCAATTAAAGGTGAAACGCATTTGCGGATAATTTTTTTAATCGACACCAAGACCAAGGGAGCTGAAGTCGCGGTTATTACTTGGTTGAAAAGATGAAGAAAATCACAGAAAACGCTGTGATTATTCCTTACGGAAAGCGGAAACACAACAATTCCCTAATATTCTGCAAGTACAGTATAAGTTCAACTATTAAGTTATTTAAAACAGAACTAGTCGAATATCATGTTGTGTTCTATTCATCCAATTATTAATTAAGGAATTTATCTATATATTCGATCCATAAATTTCTGACTGTTTTTTTCCCCTATACAATTAGAAAAAGCCTACATGTATAATTAAAAATACCACAGTGATTGTGAAGCCTCTTAACCAGAATGGATTCACGCTGAATTGAAAACGCAAATTCAACGAAAATATTGGGGTTGTATATTGATCAATAGCCCACATGGAATAGCCATATCGAACACTTGCTGCAGAAACTTAGTTCATGTGACGTTCTGATTCGAAGTATCAGAAACACTGTTTCTTTATCTGTATTAAAACTAGTATATTGTTAAGTTTTCCCGTGGGTTCTGAACGAAATTACAACTTTTACTATTTCAAACTAATAGTCTCTTTATTATCTACCACTGTATACAATTGAACACACTAAACTACTCTTTCAACTTTACAACTAATAGCTCTTTACAATTCAACACTCAATGATTAACTGAACTATCATTCGCCTTCGGTCCGCTCCTTATATACAAGCTCCAATCTATCACGAATACTCGGGAAGTATTCCGAGGCCACTCTATATGATTCTCGACCAGGCCATCGAGATAATTCCAGCGTTCCTGAATC
>MU182491.1:234875-293996 GCA_016904865.1 Pissodes strobi | reverse complement strand
AAAATAGAAAACAGAGAAGTACAAACCGTTTTGTTCTGGATATTTTGAATTCTATAGCCTTTCAAAACGTGTATATCAATTTGAAGTCAGCTTTTCAAAATGAATTGAATTTAGAAATAGAGTATATTAAGTCTTAAAATGTTCCATATAATTTAAAACTTACTTATATACCTAATGATATTATGTTCTTCCCGTGGGCATATTTACGTTCCCTATACCGTGTGTGCAACCGGTAGCAGGCACAGTGTAGGAAACGTAATGCGCACCGATGCACTCCAATCCCTATACCGTGTGTGCAACTTGTGCCCATTATTGTGGCTTTGCATGCCCCTCCGCTCGTTTTGCTCGCTACGGAGGCTCAATCAACAAGAACTAACCAAGTGCTAACCAAAAATAACCCAAGGCTAACCCAAAATGAAGAAAAAAAAACTTTTTACCAACATAATATTAAAAAAATTACAAAAACACCGACGGGATTCGAACCCGGGCCGCCGAACTAGAGGCCTAGCATCTTAACTACTGAACCACCAGATCATTTGAAACGAATTTGCTGGACCCTAAAGACATGACAGTTGGCGTTGCACACACGGTATAGGCATCGGAGTGCTTCGATGAGCATTACGTTTCCTAGACTGTGTCTGAAACCGGTTGCACACACGGTATAGGGAATGTAAAAATGCTTCCCGTGGGCTCTGACAAAAACACAGCTTTTACTATTTTAAACTAATACTCTTTATTCTTTATCACTGTGTACAATTAAACACGCTAAACTACTCTTATAACTTTACAACTAATAGCTCTTTACAATTGAACGGTCAATGATTAATTAACTCCTCCCGCGCTTTGCCTGGCTATTTATGTACAATCTAAAATCTATCGCGATTACTCCGGACGATGCGAGGCCTCTCTACATTTTTCTCGGCCAGGCATCGGGAGAATTCCACAGTTCCTGAATCTTCGCGACCGGTGATGATACGTAGACGCGTCAAGGCTAGTTCTATAGGGTAGCACAAAACATTCAGATGTTGCTAGCCGTGACATTGCCTCCCTCTTAGACCTGATCGTGCCGATCAGCTACTTCATGTCCGTGATATGCTTTGAGCCTGTCGAAGTGGACAACTTTCAGCTTGCTTCTGGGGCTACGTTGAATTCTATACACTACGTCATTAATTAATTTGATGACTGTATAGGGCGCTTCCCATACTGGCGTTAACCTGGGCACCGTCTATAGATATTCTAATAAGTCCGATCACTCCAGCGTACCGTGGAAAATACTGCCGTTGACCTTGAACACACCCGGCCACGGTACAGCAGACGAATGCGTGCAGCTACGGTGTACGATCAATATGAATAGTCCAACAGCCGCTACCGATTATTTTTATACGGGGAGCCTTCTATTAGGAATAAATGATATGAATATGATGTATTAATGTTTGGATGATTTATTTGTTGAACAATTATTGACATTCTCTGTCTCATTTATAGCTCATTAATGATACTACTTTGTAATAGTTATTTAGTATTATAATAAATAAGTAAATAATAAACGAAATATTATGTACAGTATGGATAAAAATACCAGCATATAAAGTTAATACGAAACCCAAAAACAACTGGCATTGCTTAATTACGAACACAAATTACAAATGTGTTTTCCATCTAGGGTTTTGTTTATTCTCAATTAGTAGTTAAATCAGCGACCAAACTTACTTATACGCCATATATAACTAAACTTATATACATAATTTGGGTGAAGGTAAATATTATAAATCCACAAATTTTACGCTATTTTGATATTCTTTGGATTCATTCAAGCCATTCAAAGCCATGCATGATGTAACGCTTCGTTTCGGAATTTTCGTCTCGCAAGAGAAAAAGTATATGACTCTCTCTCTCTCCCTTTCTCTTTTAAGGAATCGGTAAAGAATTATTCAATTTTAATGAGACGAAGTGAAACTAACCGTAAGTTGATTGGACGACTAACCCAAACTAACCAAATCTATTAAAATTGATTATAACGTTTCGGAACTAGTTCAAATGACTAAAACAAGTTGAGACTAAGTGAAATTAACCGAAAGCTGATTCGACGACTCACCCAAACTAACCAAATCTTAGATTATAACATATCGGAACCAGTTCAAATGACTAAAATAAGTGAGACTAAGTGAAACTAACCGAAAGTTGATTCGACGACTAACCCTAACTAACCAAATCTATTAAAATTGATTTTAATGTATCGGAATTGCTGTAAATGACTAAAATAAGTTGAGAATAAGTGAAACTAACCGAAAGTTGAATCGACGACCAACCAAAACTAACCAAATGTATTAAAATTGATTATATATTTTTGGAACCGGTCAAATGTCTAAAATAAGCTGAGACTAAGTAAAACTAACCGAAAGTTGATTCGACGACTAACCCAAACTAACCAAATCTATTAAAATTAATTATAAGGATCGGAACCGACTCAAATGACTAAAATAAGTTGAGACTAAGTGAAACTAACCGAAAGTTGATTAGACGACTAACCAAATCTATTAAAATTGATTATAACGTATCGGAACCGACTCAAATGACTAAAATAAGTTGAGACTGAGTGAAACTAACCGAAATTGATTAGACGACTAACCAAAACTAACCAAATGTATTAAAATTGATTATATCGTATCGGAACCGGTTCAAATGTCTAAAATAAGCTAAGACTAAGTGAACCTAACCGAAAGTTGATTCGACGATTAACCCAAACTTACTAAATTTGTTAAAATTAATTATAACGATCAGAACCGACTCAAATGACTAAAATAAGTTATGACTAAGTGAAACTAACCGAAAGTTGATTAGATGACTAACAAAAACTACCAAATGCATTAAAATTGATTAAATCGTATCGGAACCGGTTAGTTTCACCTAGTCTCATAAAAATTGAATAATTCTTTACCAATTCCATAAAAGGAAAGAGGGAGAGAACACGTGAAATTACACAACAGTCATCAACAGTACAATAAGAAAAACAACGCTTATCCATCTTACCCATATATATTGTTTAAATGGAGTATAGCGTAAAGCGTGCGAAAACTATTCCGTAAAAATAAATTCACACCGTCCGACTGAGAAAGTACTTGCGAAAACTGAGTCACGGCTAAGCCGTGACATTGAGGTTTAGCCGATGGGCGAGGGATTTGCGCAGGCAGGAGGGAAATTTTCCGCGGCACGCTCGAGTGAGCGGATTTATTAGAATATTTATAGACGGTGGCCTGGGAGATCTTCCTTTCTTTCTATGCGGATTATATAACCAGACTTTATCGTTCATCTGAAATCCCATGGAATTAGCTTGGAGATCATCAATGGCGAGACGTTTAAACGGTAGTCCCACATAATGCTGTTTCATCTTCCCACTAGATCTTATCTGGGGTCCTCGACTTGTGGCACAGGTTGAACATTGCGGGCACCATGATTTCACATCCTGGCACTAGTTGACCAAGTAAAATCTGCCGCGGAACTTGTCAATCGTTCTGTTAACTCCGAGATGAACACCAAACTTTTCATTATGTACTTCTTCCAGGACTTCCGATACCCTCTTCCTTGGTATCACTAACTGCGTCTTCACTACTTTTCCATCGGCGATTTCCCAGGCTCGTTAAAGAAGTCCATTTTCAACTACCAGATTCCCACTGACCCCACACAGATTGAAAAGTAATCCCTTAGTTGAAATATCTCTCCACATTGGCCTTGGTTGATGTTCTTCTTTAGCGTTTAGCAGTAGTGCTATTTCACTATCCTCAAGCTGATCTTTCTTCACACTGCTCTGTGGTCCACTGCTGATCAACTTTAAACTTGATCTGCCTAATAGAATTCCTTCTCTCGTTGGCTTATTCCTTGGCAATGTTTATAATTATCCTCGCATTACCTTCGAGATGAAGCATCTGTATTATTATACCATCTTCCTTCCCTCTACTTAGCCTAAAAGTTATATTGTTTTAACTCTTCTGACTTTGAACAGCTGACGTCTCTGGATGGAGATGTAGACCGTAGTTGTATTCGACAGTTTTTCTTGAAATGCCCAGTCCTGCCACATATATAGCACTGATTTAAAACATTTCGGTTGCGTGGTCTATCTTCTAGTGGCTCTCGGAATCTTTGTACTTGACAGTCTCTTTTGAAATGCCCCGAATCCTGCCACATCTAGCATTGATTTGAAATACTTCGGTTACGTGGCCTATCTTCTAGTGGCTGCCCGGAATCTTTGTACTAAGTCCCTTTTGAAATGTCCAGTCTTGCCACATCTATAGCACTGATTTATAGCATTTCGGTTACATGGTCTAACTTCTAGTTGCTCCCAGAATCTCCCCGTGGCCTGAAGAACTTCGGTTAATTTCTTGAAAATACCGCCCATCTCAGTTAATTCACAATTGTTCGCCAGCTTTTCTTCCTAGATTGATACGGCCCTGATTGTTGGCTTAGAGATGTTACAGGCCTCCTCGATTTCTAGGGCTCTACCCAAAACTTCACGGCTGCTATCAAATTTGGCTAGACGTAGCATCTTCTGAGTTTCTGGATCTCTGATAACGTCCAAGAAATATTCAGCAGCAAGTTCCTCTTAAAATTCTTCCGTTGCCCCCGGAGAGGCCAATTGAAAGAGAGGTCTGACGCCTACCACAAATTCTTGCAGGTTTTCACAAGGCATCTGATATCGGGTTTTACTTGTGCCTGATACAGTTATCTTCTGTGTTGGTCTCCAAATCGTCTTTCCAGGACAGCTATAAGTGAGTCATATTTCCGCTGATGGGATGGTCTGTAGGAGTTCCAGGGCACAGCCAAGAAGCGCTACCACTAGTGGTGTAGCCATTTATTCCCTATTCCAACCGTTGGCAATAGCAGCGGCTTCAAACTGTCTTCTGTACATTGTCCAGGATGTTTGACCTTCATACGTTGGAGGTTTGATATTCTGTCCTGTGGCGACCAACCTCTCGGTGGGTTCTTGATTTTTTAGTCTGGTAACCTCTGCCTCTAGATCTTCATTTCTCTCCGTACGTCTCCTCTATTTCTTTTTCAAACTTCTCACTTTGTCCATCCAATATTTTCTCAAATTTTCCTTGCTCGCTTACAATTATTGCATCCAGCATCCATTTCTAAGTTGATCCTGTTCTATTTGCCTTTTATCTTCTTGGCCTTGAAAAATTTTCTGAAGCCGGTCCTGTTCTGCTTGCCTTTTGCGTTCATCCTCTTCCCGATCCGCTTGCCTTCTACGTTCATCCTCTTCCTGATCCGCTTGCATTTATCTTCTTGATCTTAAAAACATTTCTGAAGCGTTCTGCTTGCCTCTCAGTATTTAGATTTTCCATGAAATCGACCAACATTTTATTCTTTTGCTCCATTTCTGCCGTTTGTTGCCTTGTATTGACCATAGAATGTTATAAAATGTTCTCAGAATCCACCAGTTAAAACGGTCTCGTTGACTTACTTGTACCCTCTTCTCTCCTGGAAGAATACTTCACAAGTCTGTTCCCTTCACAATCCAACTTCTGACACCAAATGTTATGTTTTTCCCGTGGGTTCTGACAAAATCACAGCTTTTACTATTTTAAACTAATACTGTCTCTATTCTTTATAACTGTGTATAATTAAACACACTAAACTACTCTTATAACTTTACAACTAATAGGCTCTTTACAATTCAACGCTCAATGATTAACTCCACACTCGCTTTGCCTGGCTATTTATATACAATCTACAATCACAACAATCACGATTACTCCGGACGAAGCGAGACTCCTATATTATTCTCGACCAGGCATCGGGAGAATTCCACAGTTCCTGAATCTCCGCGGCCGGCAATGACTCATAGGTAGACATGACAAGGCTAGTTCTATAGGGTAGCACAAAAACATTCGGATGGTGACTAACCGTGACATTTAAAATTAAAGAGTGGGTGAGTGTGTGTGTGTGGGGGGGGGATACTGATATGGTGGCAAATTGCCTATGATATTTAAAGTGTAGCTATTTAATTCTGAATATGTTTAGAATCCGTAAAATATGGTACTACGCATTTTGAATTTGGAGTCAAACAGCAAGAAGGGACATACCTTATAAATACACTCGGAGCCCTTGCCCGAACGCCCAAATTGATTCGAATACCTAAAGAAAATTGTGCACATTTCACCAGCCAATACTGACGATATTAAGTCGACAATAGGCAATGCTTACAAGACAGTCATTTAAAGAATTTGAGCCACTAATTTTAAGTAATGTTTAAAAATTATTACAATAAAATATTTTTGAAAGAGAAATGAAATAATCCTTAATATAAATATTTTGTTAAATTCTTTCAGAATTTAAAATTGCAAGAAAACGTGTGTTGTTCAATGAAAAAGTATAACCTAGACAAATCAAGTAGGTCCAAAAATTATTTTATACAGTGTTATTCAATCTGTATACTTCTACATAGGTAGAGGTTACGCTTGGCCTCTAGAGACCGAGGCATTACTGATTACTCGTCCCCCATATAATATACTAATATTCTTACCTCCATTATTAACGGAGTAACTAACATAACGAATTCCGTTAATATCGCAGAAAGCAACTTTATCTGTTGTAAAGATAAATTCACAAAAATATCAGACACCAAGTTTATTTCCATGAAATGGCCACATATTGTTGTGTTATCTTTGTAAATCATAGACGGTGCGGCTACTATCGTGATGTCAATCCTGAAATAAAACAAAAATAAAAGTAATTTACAGTTTAACGTTTCCTAAGACGGGTTATACAGTAAAGTAGTTTCATGTCTCTGGATATAGTTTTTAGTTGATACTGAACAACACGTTGTTAATTGATAAATACAATTATTCACACAAAAAGGAACATCCTTTAAATATTATCTACCACTTTTACTTACTTTTCGAGAATACATTTTAAATTTAACGTAGGCATCATATTAGGTTGACCCTGTTCCAAAATGTTCCATTCCAGAGCAGGGTTTTCGCTCATACCCCTTAAATTTGACAAAAGATCGCTTCTTGGTATTAAAATTGAGCTAATATCTTGCCAGGTACCAGTACAAACTGACACTCCTACAATATCGAGCTGGTACTGTCGATCTTCCACTTCGCTTCCTAAAATTTATTTAAAACAGTTTTACTTCTACTTTCCGGAATAAAAGCTCACAATGCAATGATAAAGCTGGGGAGCTAGCAAGACAAGTAATATCGGTAGCATATATCAGATTAGATTCCTGGATATTCGGACCAGATTCAATCAATATACCGGAGTGTACGACACGAGGCTTAAGTTCAGGAAAAGCACAAAGTGGGCTCGAAAATGGTGAATCTGATTCCAAACTGGCAAAGAAAGTTATGGCACTTACGACTGCAAAAAAATATGTTTTCAAAATTAAAATTATTAAAAATACTACCTTTGATCGATGTGCAACGGGACATTAAAGGTTAAATAGATTTGTATTAACCTACATGTACCCGATGCCGCACAATTAAAATGGAAAACTTGATAGACTTATTTAAATTAATAATATTAATAAAATTAATGAAAGTTATTTTAAAGCTTGGCCGTCCATGCTAGATTTATATTTAAATATTAAGAACGATTATATCAATCGGCAAGAAAAATAAATTAATAAATAAAACTAATCTCAACGATACCCCGGTGAGGTCAGGCTACTAAAAAGGCGGCAAGCTCGGCAGTTGAGGAGAAAGTTCAACCGCTCTAAAGGGAGAGTCCTCTGCCCAAAAAGGTGAAAGTGAGCCAAAGGTAGTGGAACCCAGGCGTGAAACCTTGTAATGGCTTCTGGCCTCGGCCGTAAAACTTGCAATGGGACCCGGTACTAAAACTTGCAGTGGGACTCGATAGCCCGGTGATAAAACTTGCAGTGGACTCGATAGCCCGGTGGTAAAACCCTCTCTCGAGTTGGAGGGTTGCTGGAGGATCAACTGCCTCGGTTTTGTACGATGAGCTCGGAAAGCCTCTAGTGTAGTAGGAATATCCCAATAACTTGGTAGTGTCAAGCACTAATGAGGGACTCAATCACAGATCCACTAGAAGGGTAGTATTAAACACAGGACAAAAAAGTTTAGTCACCTAGAACCGCACTAACAGCAAAACGCTTCATTTATTCCCGTTAGGTAATTCTAGAAGAACGAGACATCGGTTTTCGTCAATTTGCCGGAATCAAAGGAGAAAAGGGAAAAAATAATATGGCCGAGAAATGCCGAATGAGTCGATACGAGGAATAATTCTAAGATAATAAACGACTTAGTGCTCGTTTATTATTGTTATAAAACAACGGCGGAAGCCACTATTAATGAGCCAAAATTAAATTTTCCAATAAATAATAGGGAATATTCCTAAAAGAAATGAGAAACCTTTAAAAATCCAAATCGACAGCAATAATTATGGGAAAATAGCCCATTACTACGATTCAGGGCTACCAACCGAATATAACAAAAGTTACAACATACCACGTAAAAAGATAAATATGAGTATCTCAAAGCAAATCAGTGACCACAAAAAGTTATCAGCCTGAGATTAGAAGTGAAATATTCAAACCGAAAGTAGAATATGAATTTGACGGATCTATCGAGGCTCAAAAGTAGGTTTTATTAACACAATTCTTAAATGTAGAAATAATTAACGGGTATTCAGGCAATTAAAAGAATATTTGTTTTGCGTCCAAGCTTTCGGTCAGTGTATCGTGACCTTCGTCATGGCTAAAAATTATTTTATATACTAATATACAACATATAACAATTTTGTAGCAACTTACAATCAAAACTAGTTGAACTCAATTTTGGCAATTATAACATTTTAAAAATATTGTAAAAAATTGGTAAAATATTAGAATAACTTATAGAACTACATAAAATGTCAAAGTCAATCTACTTTTTTTCAAAATAAATAATTTGGCTAAAGATATGTATTTTTGTTTATCAATTAATGATCTACTTGAAGATGAAATTTTTTATTCTTTAGTTAACATGGACCCAACAAAATCAATAGAAAATAATTCTAATAACCTAGTTATTTATAATTTTATAATTTAAGGCAAATATGATTGACGAAATTACATCAAAAAAACTAAAAAATTACAATTCAATATGTCCAAATTTTATGGATTACCAAAAATTCATAAACCTACTCTAGCTTTAAGACCAATTGTTTCTTGTATAGATGCACCTAATAAAAAATTAACACATTTCATATCCAATATTTTGACAACTTCATACAATAAATCTAATAGCTATTATATTAAAGATTCTCTTGAATTTTCAAAATTTATTAATAACAGATTAATACCTGAAAATCGTACATTAATCAGTCTAGACGTTAAATCACTCTTTACCAACATACCAATCAATGTAGTAATCAATAGTATCAATAAACATTGGATCAGTATATCTGTAAATTGTAATATATCAAATGATATATTTATTAAAATAATAAACTTTATCTTCAATTCTAATAATTTTTTGTTTTAATAATAAATTTTATAAACAAGATTTTGGAACCCCAATGGGTAGTTCTATTTCTCCAATCATTGCCCAATATGTAATGGATGATTTATTAGATCAATGTTTAGAAAATTTAACTTTTCACCCAAATTTTATTAAAAAATGTGTTGATGATATTATTTGTTGTATTCTTAGTGACAAAATAAATGAAATTCTTTTAGTTTTTAATAATTACCACCCAAAATTACAATTCACGATTGAAAAAGAAGTTAACAATCAAATATCTTTTTAAGATACAATGATAATTAAACAAAACAATAATTATCATGATAACATAAATAATGATATTTTAAATGTTTGTTATGCTTTATTTCCATAATTATATCAAAGAACTTACTCCGAAAATAATTAAAATTTTTAGAAATGAACCTGTAAAATTAGCCCTAAAAATGTTAGATATATTGGTAATTTATATCAAATGTGATAAACAGTATATTGGTCAAACGCCACAAAATCTAAAAAATAGAATTTCTGGTCATAAAAGTGACATAAGACTTCAAAAAAACACTTCTGCTTTATCTGAACATGCATATATTACTGGTCACATACCAAATTTTAATGAAATTAAAATTCTACATAAAAAAACAAATTTAAATAAAAAGTTATTTTTAGAAATGGTCCAAATTAATAAAACAAATTCTATGAATAAGAGAACTGAAATTGATGATTCAAGCTCAATTTATTTTTATATATTATCACTAGATAATCGATAATTTTGTACCAATACACCTTACCATTATTACTAAAATAACATCAAATATCAAGTATTCCTTTAACACCTCGTAAATTATTTATTTTGAAACAAAGTAGATTGACTTTGATATTTTATGTAGTTCTATAAGTTATTCCACAGAAAATATAGTTCAATATTTTCTGTGGTTATTCTAATATTTTACCAATTTTTTAAAACATTTTAAAAATGTTATAATTGCCAAAATTGAGTTCAACTAGTTTTGATTCTAAGTTGCCACAAAATTGTTATATATTGTATATTAGTATATAAAATAATTTTTAGCCCTGACGTAGGTCACGGTATATTGACCGAAAGATTGGACGCAAAACAAATCATCTTTTAATAAACCTTATTGGCTGAATACCCGTTAATTATTTCTACATTCAAACATACAGCCGTGATCCTATGAATAAATCAATTCTTAAAAATAGAGAACTGCAAACAAACATAATTAATGTAACATAAATAAGCAAAGTTAGACTAATAACATAATATCTTATTTTTGTTGTTTGATCAAACCTAAGCGAGCCACAGATTATCAACTAAAAAAAATATAGTCACAAAGTGCCTGAGGACAACATAAGAGAAAGGGATGATCAAAATAGCTACTTAAGGCCACAACAGTGTTAAAACAGCTAGTACGTATATATTATTAACCGTTTGTAGAACAAAATTAATTTACATTAATAAATGCTGCAACATTAAGCCTATTGACAACAATCGAATAAATGAATTTAAAATTAATTAACCGAAGAGGTTAATACTCACTAATTCTTATCATAAAATATAGAACCATTTGTTGCTAAATCCAGCATATAAAATAAAATTTAAAATCTTTTATAGTGGCAAAATCAGACTGTTACAAATTATTGTTCATTATAGACGGAGGGCAAACTGTACATTGTGCTGGAAGACATGAAGCACCGGCTAGTTTTGGTATGTTTGGGTGATAGTTATGGTATGCTTACCTGGAATGTTCAGAATGCGAGCATGTGCAGCCTGGTCATAAATGTCCGAACGTATCGGCGTCCTGCATATTGGATTCACCGCCTGCGGATTCAGGCATATTTTTTGCAATTGGAAAACGATGACATCGTGAAAAGTACCACTTCCTTAAAAATAAAGCATTTTCTGACATTTAAAAAAGAGAAAGACAGGAGCACAGAACAGAGGCTAATTTACATTATTATATCCGTCATGTAGATATTATATCAGGTAAAAAGGGTGCCAAAAAATTGTCATCTAACATATAAGTACTTATTTAAAAGAACGGATATATTACAACCAAATGGTTCATAAAAGGACAATTTATTGAAAAGACAATATATTAGGATAATGTGGTTTGGTAATAGACTTATCTCAAAAAGAGCAGGTTTTGTGCTAACGTATTTCAATTATCGGTTAAAACGATATTAAGGCATATCATAATTTCTACTTTCTAAATAACTATACATATCAGGGTAAACAGATACTTTTTTACAATAATGTCAAGTAACGCCTTAACAATATGGTATTTAAAGATATAAATAATAACAAGAAAGTAAATGAAAGAATGCTCTTTTAAGAAAAAAATTAAATAATTTTTACTTAAGGTAGATGTTACAAAAAGTATCTTTTTGCTATTAAATGTACACGCCAACGTCAATATAAAACTCGAGTTATTCCGTAACACAAATCCCAGTATGATTACCAGAAAAATATACATCTTGCGAAAATTCAAATATTATAATATTATTATTCGCTTACATTCAGTTGCATCCAAATTAAGATACAAAATAACAATAATGATATCGGTAAGTGTGTGACTTAAAATGTTCAAATAAAAAATTTGTAACCGTTTCTTCTGCGACTTAATAAATCTGAAATTCTCTTTCTACTATATTCCTTAATTAAAAATAAAAACAAGGTAGGTAGTTTTTACTCACCCAGCAGTGCTTTGGACGGCATTATAACCCTAATATCCTGACAATCTAAATAAGCCAGTGGTAATGTTTGATTGTTGACATTTGAGAGAAAATTTGTATTACTAAAATTATTAGTTTTATGAGCTTCTGGAGCATTAACAGGGATATTTAATAAAGGTATCTGAAATAAAATACGTTATTAAGTACCGGATAAACAGATATAGACAGATGCAATGTAACTTTCCACATATGGAAAAGTGGTAAGAATAGAATATTTTAAAGGATGACAGAGCACTTACCAATACCAAATAAAAGCTTCTTAGGGTATTTAACGATATGACAAAATCAAGGGGCTGAACACTTATCACAATTTCAGTGATATATCTAGACTTTGATAGTAACTGAGTGTTGGCTTCCGATTTTTTATCTAAAAAGAAAGCAACGAAAAAGTATAACTTATAACAAGAATCAAAACTACAAAATTTAAAATCTGAAAAATAAATCGTGTATTGATTCTACAAATCGTATATTTTTGCATCTTTTCCGCCACAGGAGTCGCTGAAAATCAATACGGAATACAGCAGCTAAAATAATGCAGGAATACAATTAAAATGAACCATTTTCAAATATACAATTATTTAAGAGACCTAGAGATGTACGTGACGCCATAAAAACGCCTTTGCAATAAAATTCCGATAAAAGAAAAAGCGCTAAAACTTTAAGTTCAGAACAAATTCACGATATGGCTCCTGTAGTAACTCGATTCATGAATCATTTGCGCCCGACTAGATTTAGAGAGTTATGCCATCCTATCAGGTAAACATAGTTAAATTTAGAAAAGAAATCTTGAATAAATTTCAAATATCTTTGTTCAGTCAGATTGCCCAATTTTGGCCGTACCGACAAAGTTGGAATTTGGAAGCTTCGGCAAAATGCACTACACACTGCACAATTTTATCCACAATACCGAAACACAATTTTTGCACTCAACGCGCATTTCGCTAACTATGTATTAGCAAAAGATTATTAAAACTATTAAAACAGAGGGCAAAATAGTATATTAAGATACTAGTTTTAAAAGACCATATTTTTTCGCACGAGCACGAAATTAGGAAACTCCCCTTGCCTTTTAAAACGTGTATGATACTATTTTTTCTATTTTGCAGATTTTTTAATGAAAACATTAATTTATTCTATTCTCGATCAGCACTTGAGCGGCCATCTTGTCATTTTTGATGCCTATTACTAGAAATCCCATTGAAAGCGGTGTCGAAATTTTTGCTAGTGGGCATTGACATTGAACAATTTTGTTAATAGCATAGCAAAATGCGTGTCGAAAAGAACCTATCGAAATGAAATCATTTTGAACGAAAAATAGGAAAATTGTATTTTGGTATTGTGGATACCACTGTGTTGTAGATATTTTTCGAGACAATCATTTGTACTTTCCTCGTCTATTGTGCACTATTGATTTATCCAAAAGCGACTATTCTGATCCTTGAGGTGCTAATTAGCATAAATCATCATCAGCCATAATAATAAAAAAATATTCTTTATTTTAAAACATTTCAAAAATTACTATCATGGTTATGGTAACCTTTGATACTGACCGAATATTGTTGTGATGCTGCATTTTCATCGGTTATAAATCTATATCTTAACGAAACATCTGTAACTTACTGAATCTCATTTGTCTAATAGATCAATTAAACCTGCAGTATTCTAATCAAACACTATCTTAAAGAATCTTAAAGTAATTTGATAGCCGTTTAAAACATCATTCAATATGTTTACTTTATAGAGAGGTGTGAGATACACTAGACGAAATGAAAAAAGGTGATAATCACTATAATACTTAAATTAACGATCTGCAATTATTTATGTCCAAACTTTCAAGTTTCTAGCACGAAATGGGCATATCCAGCTAACACAAAATATTAATAAATTTTATATTGCAAGTATGATACTCAATATATTATTTAAAAACACTATCTGCAATTACTTCCCAAGAAATGTTCAAGTTTTTACCACGAAATGGACATGGCAAGCCTAGAAAAAGTATTATTTCGTTTCGAGTTGCAATATATTTCCCTACAGATCCTTCGAGACGTATATTCTGGAATTTAAATTTTAAAACTAAAGTATAAAAACGATTTCATGACCCAGTACGATACCTTTATTTCTTTTCTGGACAGCTCCCCATAGAGTATGCGTATGCTGACAGCTCGCACGGGTTATAGTGACACTTATTAAGCTATTATCCTCTTGTCTTTGGCTTGATGACAAATCGTCTCTCAATCTCATAACTATACCAGAAAAGGCACCCGATTCCCATTTAGACGTAGGAGACGCCCTAAAATATTATATAAATATTTAACATCAAATTTCTCCTAATATTTTCAATAATTGTGACGATTAAATAATTTCTTCCTTTTCAGCGGTTCTACGGTTTTACAGTACAGCATTTTAGAGATAAAATACACTAATCTGAAAATAAAGACATATCAGATCCTAAAAACAATCCACTTAATAGTAACCATGTAATTGAAATGAAAAACTCCATTAATCATCAGTTTAGCACATACTTGCACGAAGCTACTTACCTTTCGAAGAACAAGAATTCGGCCTAGTCAAAACAGTTCAACGTCGGAATGCGCTACTTAACGAAATAGATAAGAAAAATATGTGTCAGAAGAAAAATTTCCTTACTACAAAGAAAACGACAATGTTTCACATTTATCGGCATCTATCAGCTGAAAATTACTTAGGAGCGACTGCAGTCCACGGCCAAATAGACAAATACGATGAAGAACAAGAGCATTTTTTTAAGGATAGCGGGAAGAAAAAATGAGAACTAAAAAGAAATCAAGAATGTAGGAGATGAAACCAAAAATATTTATTGATATGAGTCAGATAGAGATGCTCCAGGCGTGGATTTGCTATAAAAAATTGAGCATTTTTAAGTACATTACGCATACCATATTGTTGTTGATCAACCGCCTGAAATAATTTTCAACAACAAATTTCAATGAAACAAAAACTGCTGTTCATGTTCATCCGTCTTGTAATAGTAAATTTATAATTTAAAAGGGGAAGCCGCTTAATATACAATTGTGTAAGACACAATTTTTCCGATTTTTTATATATTTCTTAACGGTCCCTAAACTGTCGTGTTTATCCCCTGTAAGGGAAACCGAAAAGCTCGACAACGAAGAGGTATACAAGACCAATAAATTCAATGGACTAAAAATTTTAATTTTTAAGCTGAACTATTAAGTTAAGATACTTAATCTATTTGCCATAGCAGATATATCATTTTATGGCTCGCCACAAAAATATAGTACTTCAGCTTCTAATAAAACGCCAAATTACTTTTAAATGATTTGATATCTCTACTATCTAGCTCTGATCCATTTTCTGTCTTAATCCCTTAAAATTCAGCTAGGGTAATAAATAAATCAGGTAGAACCGATGTTTTCATGCATTTTTTGTCGCTCTTCCATCCAATCAATCTGATGGTTGAAGAGCGGCAAAAAATGCGTGAAAATGTAAGAGAATAGAGGACTGCAGCTGAGCTGGAGAAATTGTAGGAACGGTGGCAAGCATATAATGAATAGGCTAATACATTGGGAGGCTAAAACACTCATTCAAAATATGAGGAGTTAGAACTACCACGCAATGCAGGCAATAACAGGACATCCAAAGTCTGCAATAACGCATAACCCGACCACTAGTGTATACATAAAAAAAGGAACGATGTTTTGGTCGTTGTAATTAATAATTCCGTGCTAACATACAGCCAGTTTAAAAATTCCAGGGTCAATGGTGAAAAGCAGTTCAACAAAAGTAGTGAGTAGGGAAAAAAGGAATAGCGTCAATTGTCTAGAAATATCTAATCTGCTACCACTGAAACATAATTGCAGTGCATTTTGTCCAAAGTTCTAAACCCCAACTTAGTTTATTACATACCGTTCGTAGTGTTGTATGGAAGCGGACCCAATTTTGCTTTTGACTTTTAAATAAATACTCTGGAAATCCAACGAACTCACTATATCCTCTGCATCCATTACTAATTTTTGTCTTGGCACCAACGATTCTGAATCCTGTTTCGTGCCTGAAAAATATGTATGATTGTAAGCAAAATTTAAATAAGAGGTAATATCTAATAATAAATGGTCTTTAAACAAATACATGGGGGCGTGGGGGGTTGGGGCGGATCCTCTAACAATAACGTTAGTAGTAAAAGCTAATATACATATATTCTAATCATGCAATCATGAATGATTCTAGGAAATACAATATGTTAAGGTGATTGCTACTTTTATACAGGGTGTTTCAGAATGGAATGCTAACCCTTAAGGGTGATAATCTTTGAGTGATTTTAAGAAGGAAATGTCATATGAACATAGGTCCGCAATCGCCTTATTTTTAAAATACAGGGTGTTGAAAATTAAAAAAAAATCGGTTTTATCCCAATATTTCTCAAACCGCTGTAGATATTTCTTTACATTTTGCTTGGTATTAAGTACGTATTAAACTAAATTTTTTTAAGCAAAAAATTATTATCAACTCCAGTCAGTGGCGCCCCCACTAACATGCCCTCTTATATTTTTAAACGAAAAAATGAAACGCCACTGCTTTCTTTCAAAATATAACTTATTTTCGCAACCTGTTATTATTTCTTAATAAGAATGTCCTCTTGACTTTTTTCTCTCCGACGCACAGTTTTCGATTAAAAAAATAAAATGCATTTATCTTCACGGTCCTAATTCCTAAGTTTTCAATAATGTAATAAGTAATCAAAGAAAAATAATCTTCTTTAATTTACATTATTCAAAATTTAGGAATTAGGACCGTGCAGATAAATGCATTTTATTTTTTTAATCGAAAACTGTTCGTCGGACAGAAAACAGTCAAGAGGACATTCTTATTAAGAAATAATAACAGCTTGCGAAAATAAGTTTTATTTTGAAAAAAAGCAGTGGATTAAGCGTCACTATTCATTTTTTCGTTTAAAAATATAAGAGGACATGTTAGAGGGGGCGCCACTGATTGGAGTTGAAAAAAATCTTTTGCTTTAAAAAAAATGTATTTTTATACGTACTTAATACCTAGCAAAATATAAAGAAATATCTACAGGGGTTTGAGAAATATTGGGATAAAACAGATTTTTTTTTAATTTTCAACACCCTGTATCTTAAAAATAAGGCGATTGCGGACCTATGTTCATATGACATTTTCTTCTTAAAATCACTCAAAGATTATCACCTTTAAGGATTAGCATTAAATTCTGAAACGCCCTGTATATGTGCAATTTGGATGGCAGACTGGAGGTTGATTTTAAATGTTGAGGGAGTTTAATTATTAATATCACAATAGAATTATAGCACCAGCCTAGTATTAACAGGTATATATTGAATCTCCGAATAAGTTGTTTATATAAGTCATCTCGCTACCTAACGGAAGCGATCTTATCGAATAAAACTAGAAGTTGAAAACGCCCTTCCAATTTGAACCAAGTGAATAAATGGAGCTGTCATAAATATGATCAACACAATCTTGAGCCGTGCATTCGCAAGGCGTTGAAGCCTTGTTTTATGTTTTTGAATAGAGCTATATATGGAAAATTTAAATCGTCCAACAGGAAATAGATCGTCGAACTTGCTTTTGAAATGATTCAACATTTAAAAGCAAAATAGGATGGTCTACACTAAAAAGGAACTCCAACTATTATTATCGAAACGATTAATCTTAGATACCTCGCTATATGTATTTTGTATTTGCAAATCCACAGAAAGGCCCTAACTGGAGCAACATCAAACGCATTTTTATTACACACCTAGCACAAACTGAATTATCCGGATGCGACGCACAGTGGAACGATCACTTTTTAATTATCAAATACATGTAATCTTCGAATCAGAAGCGAACATTTTTACGTAAAAACCGATTGCAAATCGGGCAATAATTGCAAAGGTCATATTATGTCACTCCGTTACAGTTACAGAAGAATAGTATATTTTTAATCAAAGTCTAGATAGTAACTATTATTGCCTGACCGTCGATTTTAAATACCGCGCAGCGACGACAATAATAGTTGTCTAATAAATATACACTATAAATACGTCTACCAAATATTTCTATTATCATTAAAGCATCAATTTTATTTATTTTATAATTTCTTCTATAAATTATTTCAAGGGATTATTTCTCATTTGACTTGCCAGGTAAACTCGAAAACAAAAAAGCAAATATAGAAAAAAAATTAAATAAATAAAAAATAACCAAAATAGACATGTTCATATAAACAAATAATTACGTAATCGTTTAAGATAATTACTCCTTCCTTTCTTCAAAAGACCTACAAAAAACACTAATAGCTGATTGAACTGCATGCATATTTACTGTTTACTTTGACTTGAGGATAATAAATTGCCATTTTTTTGGAGATTGTTGCCCTTTAATTATACAAACTCAATAATTCTTATAATTTTTTAAATAATTTAGCTTTGATAAAGACACTGCAAGATTTAAGGCCCTCATTTTTCTTTGGCATAAAATTATTTATCAGCAAAAAATAATGCGGCAGAATAATAATAATTGTTATTACAACAAAATGTATCATATACCTTCGTACTCGCTGGATAACAACTCTATAGTAAACCTTGTGATGGTCCATTGTACCCATGCGGTCAACTTTACCGAATCAATTTCTGCCAAGTTATCTGTATTCACGGATGTATTAAGGGGAGGGGTTTTTTCGCTTGCATTATCTGGCGTGTCCTCTCTTAATAGATTGGGAGACAAGGTGGAACTACCTAAAAGTCAAAAACATACAAATTATATTATTACAACAACTTTTTTAGACGATATTAAAAACATTACAAATTTCAAATTTTTTCCTTAGAATGAGTTTATTTTTCTCAAAAATCAGAAAGTCTACATGATAATTAATGGGCATCTGCTCAGAAATTCCTTCTGATTAATGAAGCCAAACTAACAACGAATCAGAAGCAGTTAAGCCAAATATAAACATAAATAATTTCAAAATTTACTCTATGCATATATGTTATAAATGCATCAATCGTCCCGCTTATCATTTCTTAACGTGGCAATCCTATTCACTATACGTCACTGGAAAATAATAAAGAATAACATATGTTCATAACTATATTATGTAGATATTCTTCAATATACCAAAAACGAAGGTAACTTAAAAAATACAATATAAAATACCATGTTGTACTGAAATGAAAATATTTTGTTATGGCACTTTTCAAGCACATGCGTGAAAAGTTATTGTCATAGACGTTTCTCACTATACTTTACCTGCCACTGCATGAAATTTTATAATTCACCGGTTTTGTTTTAATACTTGTTTATGTTTATCTAAAGCAGGCCACTCACGATACAGCGGCGTCGTACAACAGGATCGTACGACGGCATTGTACGATTTGATCGAAGGTTTGACGAGGATACACACGATACTGCGCCACGTATGGTCTTGGCACCGAGCATTAACAATAGACTAGAAGGTTTACTTTAAGGCCCGCCCCCAGAATTTTCCTTCTTGCTCCGTCGCGGAACCTGGTGAAATGCTGGTTAATCGCTCAGGCCTCGTGCCACGTTTCACCCCGTTTCGTCTAAAGTCTGGCGTCTCCTTTGTAAGCGCTGCATCATTAGTGCCTACTGAGAGTGGATCTTCCAGTCTTTTGTCAATGTTCGGTGGTCTTGGGTTTCAAACATGTCTGATGAAAGTGTTTTGATTTTAGCGTATCTTGTTCTTTGCGTAACCAAGAGTAAAAAGAAACCTAAACGGAAACGTAGATTATGGTGCAAATTGGCTATGAAACGGGGTTCACTGAGTCATGTTAATTTATTAGAAGAGTTGTGATTGCATCCAGAGGATTGGGAAACTACCTTTGCATGGTTGAATCTACTAACGTGGAGTTGTTGTCAGCAATAACTCCTTTCACTCAAAAAAAAAAAACAGTAATGCGCCATGCAATATGCGGCAGTCAGCCACACACGGTCAAAAAATCGGTACAACCGACGGTATTGTACTGCAGCAGACAAGCCAGTTTATCTGCGGTCAAAACGTACGACTTCATTGAAGACATGGGCACACACGATCAAATTGTTTTCAATTTCGTTGGATGCGACAAAATCGTACGACGCTGCAGTATTGTGAGTGGCCCGCTTTAAACTTGCGGATTTTTTGAGGTTTCTTTACAATACAAGAGTTTTAAAAAATTCCTGCCACGTATTCCCAAAATGAAGCAATTGAAAGTGGTTATCTTTAATTGATCAAACAATCAAAGTCCCTTCCTAATGTATAATTGCCGTGTGAAAAGTACACTTAAAGGGTGAATGTGAAAAGTATACTTTTGACACGTCGTGATAAAAGTATAATTTTTAAAAGTAGATATTAGTGGGTTTTTAGCCATTTTCAAGCCAATCGTAGAAATAATTGGTTTCGATGCTAATATGTTGTTTTTTTTTTAATATTATTATTTATTTTGACAATTCTGTTTTACAGCTTTGATAGTTGGTTGGAATATGAAATTTCTATGCTTTTAGCTAGTAATAGTAATGATTTTCAATATTCAAGTTTCAAGCTCAAGTTCAATAAAAAAAATTTAAGTGTAATATAAAAATGCAAAATTCTTGCTTTAGTCAAATACGATTAAGCGTATCAGAAACAATTATTAATTATGTATTTAAAATGAAAAAATTACTGAAATATATTGCAAGATGAATTAAATATTTCAAGATTAAAAATTAGCACTTACCCGTCAAGCGTCGGCACAAGGATAAACGACCTCGCTTTCAAAATTTTAAGACATTCCTCAAACTATGCTTTCCGATGTTTTAATTGGATAATTTATATCATGTGACTACCACAATAGGTCACGTAACGTCAGGCCAAAGAAATACCCAATATATACTAAATATAGCAATCTATGGTAAATTAAACTCATAAATTGTAGGTATTAAATAGCGTACTGCGCCCCCCAATTACCAACCACACGAGATAAGCCCATTCACGAATAGATGTCACTATTAAATATAGTAATCTAGTGAAACAAATCCATAAATTGTAGGTATAAAACAGCGTACTTGTGCTTCTAAATAATGACTTGAACGAAATATACCCATTCGCGAATAGATGTCACTGGCGACTCAAATCCCAAACATCGAAAATCATTCGTAATTGAACTGAATTTAGTGGAGCGGAATAAGCTAATATTCCGTTACAATTGCATAAATGCAAACGTAGGCAGTACCAGGATTTCAAAGAGAAAAGATAGACTAGTTTAGAGTTGCAAACCTCTTTTGCGGGAATCTAGTTAGCTTTATACATCATAAACTCGACCCCCTTTTTGCTGTTGAGCAGTATTAGTCACGATTATAATTCTTAACATAGCATTTCACCGTTGAGACTACAAGGGGTTGTCTCTCCCACAAACATGGGACAGAAATGTTATTAGTGCATATACTTTATTTCGTAGTTTTTGTTAAAAAGTTATAATCTTAGCATTTTCAATTTTAGATTCCTTAATAAAAGAAGAAGCTTTTAAAGAACACTTTTACGGGGAAAAGCCCTATCTCGTCTCCGCTGAGACCTAACCCGATCAAAGCGATTGGTGGATGTTTTAATCATTACAATACATACCTTTAGTCAGCACAGGTTGTGGAATTTCTTGCCATGGCTTGTTTGAGGCTGAATTTTTGCAACGGGAATTGGGCAATAAATTTGAAGTTACTTCCATAAGTCCATATAGTATACTAGCAAACAAATACATTTGCACTTCTGAAGTAGATATCACTATTGGGGTCGTATCTATATGAACGCAAACACCTACAAATGTCGATGTTATTTTTTTTTTTTCGAGAAAATCATTAAGCGAATGATACTGATGGACTAAGAAAAAAATCGTACACATCTAAAATAAATGATCTATCTTAAGTGCTTACCAAGCATTCTAAATCTCATACGGAAATACTGGCGTGTATTAACGGAACTTTAGGACACAAAATTAATTGGATTTTCGTCTTAAAACAAACTCAGAAAAAAATTTCTAAATTTTCTCGAAGTACTTAATGGTCAGCCTGTCGTAAAACATTAATAGTAACAAAAAAGAGACTATGTAGTTTAATTCAATGTAATGATATAAAAAGAACCCTACCCAAATATCCTATGTCAATTTTAGCTGTCGAGCTAGAGGTAAGATTATTCTGATATTGATCCGGCTTCTTCTGAGCTCCTTGTTTGGTTTGACTACTTGGACTATTTGGTATACTACTCGAATTACTTTTGCCATATTGTGCATTTGAACTACTTGCAGCGCTCACGTTCGTATTCCTTGAGCCTTTTCGCTTTTGATCGGTAGGAATTGTATCCTTTTTACCTGTGGAAACTATTAACCAATTTCAAAATTAATAAAGTTACAAAATACAGCACAAGGGAAGTTATCGTGCTGTATTTCTTATCTTTAGATTTTTGAAAGCAAATTATTTTCAGGCAAAATGCTTCGGCCAGTAATACTTTTAATGTTTATCATATTTAGAAATAAAAAAATCTGACACCGAATTTCTATTCTTGTATCTAGTACAATTCATCTGCGTCTGTTTTCAGCTATTTTAATTAATTACGGATAATTTGAATTCCTTAACCTATTTCACACATAGAGGTACATACCCAAGGTGCTTTTTCAGTTAAAAATAAGTAAATTTGTTCTAAACTCTTTCTTACAAACAAGCAATTCACAAGAACTTTATATTGGTGGTTTAGACATCCCGATAACACTAGACACTTAGTATATAATTAAACTAGTTAGTTTGGGTTAGTTGTATGTATTTAAATTAAATCAGTTTTCAATCGTGCCAAACCTAGCCATCACATGTTGCATTTTAAATTGGTTGAACAAATTTAAAAAGATAATTACAAATAAATCACCTACCTTGTCCAGTTTTCGCATTAATAAGTTCGACTTGCGCATTGGCAGTCACATTAGGGACAGAACTTTTAGAAGGTCTAGTAGAAAGCCCTACTGTAGCACTTAGTGACACCGGGTTCAAAAATATGAACTTATCTCCATGCTGCATGGTGTAACAACTCAGTTCTGATATTAACATTGTCCAAGGGAAACTAGATTTGTCTAGAAAACATGTTTGCAGTTAATGTTTAGTAAAAATCCTAAAAATATTTGTATTCCCTTCATAGTAGTTTAAGAATTTTATTTATTTATAAAATACATACCAAAAGCAGAAGCTAGTGCGCGAATATTAACAGTTTAAAATCCTGCAAGCCATTTCTATATTGCTTATAACGAATGAATGAATTTTAAATACCGATTTTATACTCAAATGGTATCAATTGCAAACGATATTTGATATGTCGAAAATATCTTCGATTTTTAAGTCCGGTGATGCTAAACACATAAAAACTAGAGGATTGTCCAGTAGCTACACTTTTCGACAATATGATATATGTAGATATGTTCTATATTGTTGTGGAGGATTCATGTTTACCTTGTAATTGATTGCCTTTGGTTCCACAAATGATTACACTTCTTTTGAATTGGTATCGTTTTCAAGAATAAAAGAAACTAAAAATGAAAATGGTCAGCAAATAAAATAAAACAGTAAAAAGCGATAGTAGACTTGCTTATCGAAACGTCGAGAATATCTAGCTATTCCATTAGGGTCACTAAACCAGCACTTGTGCTGTTTACATCCTGGAGCCAGAGCCGAAGAGGCTCTATACCAATTCAAAACAAGTGTAATCATTTGTGGAGCCAAAGGCAATCAATTACAGGGTAAATATGATATATGACCAGTCAAACAGTTTGATTTTAGTACAATACTTATAATACAATATTTATTTGAATTACTGTAAAACCTAACCTATTCCGTCTGTTTCGGTTGTTATGAGAGTCTTAAAGGATGACTCTGACATTGTTTAAAGTACCCGCACCAATTACATTGAAAACCGGCATCGGTGAAATTGCTTGAGATTGTAGTATGTCAGAGTCCTATCTCTACTGATACACAAAAATTTGAGGGGGTCACCGGTCATATTCTTGAATTAGGGCTGCCTAGAGATATGCCACTGGAGAGAATATGACAAATCACATTATATTACTTTACTTCAAGTACATTTTAGAAAAACATGAATAAAAGTGGGAATTTGGGATATTTGGTTAAAAATAAATACCTTTAGAAGATAGAATCATGTTTTGTCCAAACATACACTAGAAAACGTGTGCTAATACCGGCATGCTTTAGATAATTAAAACAATAAAAATAAAATTAACAGTTTAAGTTACAATATTTCATTGCACACCTCATAATGAGTTTCTTGAATTAAAGTTTTTGAGGCAATCCTACAGAGTGTCCGAAGTTAAAATTGAATTGAATAGTGCTTAAAAAATCTATCGATTCTAACTTATTGTAATGGCTAAAAAAATAATAAAATAATCAGTGGATTAACCCAACTAACAGGATGATGCAGAAGTAGGCTTAGTGATATATATGTAGAGGGCATTCAGAAGAAAAGTCTAAATAGGAATCAGTTATAACGCGCCTGTACAAACGAAACAAAAAAAATATATTAAACAAGTAATTTGTTGTACATTTTTATCGAACTCACAACATAAGTTTTATGTGTTAGTCACTTATAATTAAAACGAACCTAGAACGTTAACCTGATTAAAACATAAAAATACCAAGCACCCAATAATTGGAAAAATGTAGGCACTTAAGGTGAAAGTAGATAATTTTGAAGGTAAATTAAATGTAATGTAAATGGCTCTGGTTATTGAGCGTGGGCCTACTGATTACCTCAAAAATCGAATGCCTAGAAACCGGTTAACCTTCCCTACGGGCATGCTTACAGCCTGTCGCGATTGCTAATTAAATATGAATTTTAAAAATTCATCTGATAACCCAGAATATCTATTACGCATGCTGCCCGCATGCAGTTCACCTCAAAAATCATCTACTTACATGTGCTGGAATTCTTAACCGGTATTTTCCACCACCGTAGGGATATGTGCATATGTAGCAAGCATCGTGTGTTTCTTGGGTTATGCCAGACACGAACATGTCAAATTTTTGGATGAGTATCACAGACACGAAACCAAATGGATGTCCAGTAGTTCAGAAAATAGCTTATGTCAGTAAGTAATTAATTGTGGCGAACATTAGGGTATTACGACGCAACAGCAAAACAATAACTTTGGAAATCACCTGAAATGTCACAAACATTAAAAACATATATCTAATTTTTGCAGCCGTTTTTGTTGCGACAAATAACCACTACTTTTGGAAAAGTATAAAAAAATAATTTAGATCTACTAATCAATGTCTATATTTTATTAATATAACTGAAAATATTATTTGCTGTTACGTAATTCCCAACTAGATCCAACAAAACCAATAAGTACCTAGTCCCAGTAGGTATCTAGTTTCTGTTTTGATTTTGTTAAGCTTAAATGGCTAGATTCTTCTAATTATTGGAGTTGGAATTTCATGTTTTAATTATGTTAACGTTATAGGTTCGATTTAATTATAAGTGAAATAACACATAAAACTTGTGTTGTACCTTAAAAATTTGCAAAACTTACTTGTCGAGTAGATGTTTTTATTTTGTTTGGACAGAAGAGTTATAATTGATCCCTAGATTTCTCTTCTGAATGCCCTGTACAAATATGTCACTACCTCGACTTTTGAATCACCCTGTTAGTTATTTTGATCCTCTGGATATGTAAAAAAATATTTCAATATTTTATTATTTCTCTTAGCGTTAAAATGAGTTAGAATAAATAGTTCTTTATAAGTAATAATAAATTCAATTGCAACTTCGGACACCCTGTATATTTGTATCAAAAACTTAAACTTAAGAAAATCATTATGAAGTCAAAAGTGCAATAAAATAATGTAACTTAAAATGTTTTCATTTTAGTTTTATTGTTTTAATCATCTAGAACATGCTTGTATTGGCACACTTTTTCTGGGTTATGATTTGGACCATCCTGTAGATACTTTGCGTGCCGGCAAACTTCAAAACATGATTCTCAAACTTAAAAACATGATTCTATCTTGTAAAGATATGTATTTTGCCAAATAACCGAAATTCCCACCTTTAATTCTTGTTTTTCTAAAATTTATTTGAAGTAAAGTAATATAATGTGATTTTTCATATTCTCCAGTGGCGTATCTCTAGGCAGCCCTAACTCAGGAATATGACTGGTGCCCCCCAAATTTTGGTGGAAATATTACCAGTAGGGATAGGACTCTAATATACTGCAATCTCAAACATTTTCACCGATGCCGGTTTTCAATGTAATTAGTGCGGGGTCTTTTGGTTCTAAGTCGCGACTTTGACGTCGGTTTAGTAAGGATATAAGTTTCAATGAACACATACACAGGAAATAACATTATTAGTTTTAATAAATGACAATGAATGAATGAATTATCAAATGACCAAGCTAAAAACCTTTGTTACTCAATGCTCTGATCTTAAGTATATTACGGTGGTGTGGTGTCAACAATACTCTACCCATTGTGATACAATTGAGAAGTTTCAGAACAAGTTCCTGTGTATTCATGCTTTCAAGTGAAACCTTTGAATTTAGATTGAAGTTCTGTTCTAATAAATATAGTTTAAAAAAACTAAAAAAAACACGCTTTAATGATCAATCGAACTAAAAAACAAAAAATAATTATTAATACAGGCAGAAAATAATAATGAACGAAAAATATTAGCATTATTGGGAAAAAAGCGTGGGGCGCTTTGTGCTATATTTTATGTACAGGGTGTCCCAAATTCGAGCCTCATCATTGAGATCTCGGAAACTAGAAGAGATACGAGGTCGGTTAAATGAAGGCAAAGTTGTGCAATTTAATGCTGATCAAAATGCCATCTTAAAAGTTTAAAAATTCCGAACACTCACGATGATTTTTGGAAAAAACCGAATATTCGCGATTCCATTTTAATTTTTTTATGACTCTATTTAAATAGATATAACAAAACAAATTTCACGTTCTCATTGCTACTTTTTCTGTTCTACAAGATGGTGTTATCAGATTTTCAAACCGACGTTTCGTCTTTGAGCTGCCATCATCAAGTTTGTTTTTTTAAATACGGCCCTGGATTTCTTATTACGGATTTTAAGAGCATCTAAAGTCCCAAAGCCAATGATGTATCGCACTTATTCGAAAAATCCATATTAATGGCATTTTCCATAAGACTTCATGTGTTAGAGAGAGACAGAAAACATATTTTTGGTAAGATTTTACCAGGAAATCATTAAAATGATTTTTTCGAATAAGTGCGACACATCATTGTTTTTGGGACATTAGAAGCTCTTAAAGTCCGTAATAAAAAATCCAGGGCCGTATTTAAAAAAACAAAGTCGATTATGGCAGCTCAAAGACGAAACGCCGGTTTGAAAATCTGATAACACCATCTTGTAGAACAGAAAAAGTAGCAATGAGATTATGAAATTTATTTTGTTATATCTATTCAAATAAAGTCATAAAAAACAAAAATTAAATCGCGAATATTCGGTTTTTTCTAAATATCTTCGGAAGTATTCGGATTTTTTAAGCTTTTAAGGTGGCATTTTGATCAGCATCAAATTGCGCAACTTTGCCTCTATTTAACCGACCTCGTATCTCTTCTAGTTTCCGAGATCCCAATGATGAGGCTTGAATTTGTGACCCTGTACATCGAGCACCCCACGCTTTTTTCATATTAATACGAATATTTTTCGTTCATTATTATTTTCCGCCTGTATTAATAATTATTTTTTGGTTTTTAGTTCGATTGATCGTATTTTTTTTAGTTTTTTAAACTATATTTATTTTCCACTTTTTAGTTCGATGTACTATAGAAGCATTTTTTTAAACTATATTATTTAATCCTGGCGATCCTCACCAGGATAATTAGATAAACTTATAAAATTATTGTATTGTCGTTGCAGAGCTACGGCCAAAAAACGGTTTTTCCCCCAAATTCCCCCCAGAAGTAACAAGTTCAATAAATTTTAAAAGGGTTTGAGGATTTCTAGGTCCCGAAACTATTTCAAATTTAATCAACTTTCTATTCTCAAAACTAACCGAGATCCCTATACTGAAGACCTCAACACATTTCACATATTGTAACATATATAACTTACCAAGTGTCCAAATATTTTCGGGTACTGTTACGGGCAAATTTCTCAAATACTTAATAATACTCTGCCGCTGCGCACTTCTTATATTGGCAAAGGGTAAAGTGATGACCATGATATCTGTAGGAGTATTTTTGTTGGTAGCTTGCTCAACTGCCTCTTGAATACCTATATAGAAAGTAATTATACACGTTATGAAATAAGCGGCCAAAATTATTTTCAATAATAGAAAATTAGAATTATTGAAGTCGTGTAAAGAAGCGACAATATTAAAGAACATCTAAAGCTATGATTTGATGAAATGTTAGAAAACAGGGTTAGATTTTATGGAAAATGACAGAGACAATTTCAGGAAGATTATTAGAAATACATAAAAATGCAAATAATAAGAAAACTGGTTAAAATTTGAATGACAGATTTTCATCTGGAAACCAAGAAATATTATTCGAAAATCTTCACCTATTATTAAATACAGTGTCAACAAAAAGCCAAAAAATAAATTGGCTACCTTTTGTTAATAACACCAACATTGCCAATGACCAGCAGACTGTGATGAAATGAATACTATATTCATTAAATGTGACTACGAAATTCCCCATTGGGATAGAAAACCTAAACTCAACGCTTCTGATATTAGAGATATATACAAAGATACCGCTGGAAAAAATTTAGAACTCAAGAAAGAAATCGTGGCAAACGCAGAAATAACTCGCATCTTACTATATTTGACAAAAACAACCTGCTTTCGGAAACGGACACTTAAATGATAAATTATAAATTGTGCAAATACTCCCAGTTTAGAAAAATTGTAGTAAAGATAAATATCCTAATAATTGCGGCCACTTATTTTTATTTTCAAAAACAATTATAAAAATATACATTACCAAATTAAACAAGTATTTGATATTCAAAATGCACTGTTTTAAAATCAGTAAATGTGACTTTCGTAAGCCTAAACATAACGCACTGCAATTTCAAAACTATAGCGACTATAGCGTGCTATAGACGGGCGCAAAAAATGCTGCTTACTGTAATTATTGGATTTTTAAAACTTTTTAAAATAGTAAATCCTAAATATACAGCTAGCAAAAAAGTTACTTAACGCAAAAGAATAAATCAGTATAGAGACTGGGATAAGAAAGTAGTCTTCAAAAAAATTCCGAAAATATCCATTTTAAAGTCAGTTTTACATACAATTCATATCAATTTAACATATTTATTAAATTTTAAAGTTCTGTAAATTATTTGTGGATAATGTAACTCTGGTTTATACTTTGTAAATTTTCCCTGAATTAATTGATATGATATAGGATTTAAAATATTTTCTCTACACGGCGCCGATCACAATAATTAACTATGAACTCTCAGAATATCAATATCAGTGCGTTTAGCCGTTTTCCAGGCTTGCCGGTAAGCAACTGGTTTTCTTAAGTTTAACCCATTTAGATTAAAAGCAAAGCAATTCGGAGCATATATATGTTACCGGCAAACTATGAAATCAGGTATACAGGTATAAGTCCTACAAGTTGGCTGGAAAAGTGTTAAACATTGCGTAATTTATGTTTTGCTTACACGGCATAGCTGACAATTTATAAAATGAATACACTTTACTATCGTACCTAACTAAATAATATGAATGGGTATACTGTAATAATCGATTTTTAATTTGCAACTTTCAAGGCATTTTGAAAATGCACTGAAATATCATGCATGCCCGTCCCTCGCTTGACTCACTCCAGGAGTAAAAGAAGAGAAACGAGCCAAAACTAACCCAAACTAAATTTTGAACAGTGCTTGGAAATCATTCGCTAATGTGCAAAATTCCTAGGGATTCTATGGAATTCTTGGCTAAATTGTAAAATAGAAATCATGTTTCATACATTGCCTAAAGGACCCAGGGATTCTATACATTGTCTAAGTATTCTAAATAATAACTGGATGCGCTTTACCGGTAACATATATATAAACTCTATATCTTACAATTAATCGCAGAATCTACTCACAACAGTTTTTTAACTTACTTAGCGACAGTTCTGAATATATTTACCTTGTGATCCAACAGCTGACAATGAGTTCATCGGGAAATAAATGGTACACTGAGATACATCACCAAATAAAAACATGCCTTTCCATACGTCAAACCATTCCTTCAATATATTGTAAACTTTTTCTTGGACCTTAAAACGCAAAATACAGCTTAGATCACGAAGTCTCCAAAACCTGGTACGTTAACCGGAAAAATATGACTTTAGAACATTTATTGTGCTGAGTCAAATATTTAATTGCTCTAAAAACGGCCTGAAACACCCTCAGGGCTATGTTTGCGAAAAGAGAAATCCCTAAAAGGATGCCTAGAACAATCAAAGGTTCTAATTTGTTCTGAGCAACAGACCTAGAAAAGGCATTGAATCAGCGCTCTAAGTCGAAGACAAGAATTAAAGTATATCTTACTACTACAAATATCAACCAACACTTACATCAACAAGATCTTCCTTCGACGTTGCGTCAGAAACAACCTTCTGAGGCACCTGCTGATGATCCCTATCTGAATTACTATGTACAGACTCTAGCTGGTTGGTGCTCAACCTTCTCGGAGTATCAATCAGGCTACCGCTAGCTTCAGAGAAACTTTTTGTTTTTGTAAGGAAAGGAGTATCAATCGCATCACTGAAAAAATGTATTTTGTTCTAATAGCATTCTAAAGATCGAATCTTATTTATGTATGTATTTACGCAGAAGTTTTGAATTTTAATAAAGACGTGCTAATGATATCGAGATCGACTTCTATCATAAATGGAAAACGATTTATGTGAATACAAGCCATAATTACAGGAAGGAACGAACATGCAATCGAGTATTTCGAGGTGGCACATGGAAGCCATTCGCAGAAACATAAAAAATCTAAAAATTAGTCGTAAAACGACGCGTCTGGTAGTCCTACATCTCTGCTATTCTTTATATGCATTAGGCTATAATTTTGCAATGCAAATTCCTCGTTGTGTGAAACTGTTTATCACAATCTGCAGACTAGACCATTTTTACATGTAAATAAAATCTTTTTCAAAGGCAGCCAAGTAACTTATCCCATCAGCAATGAACCTCAGATAATAATCATAAATTACTCGTTGTATGAAACTATTTACCACAATTTGCAGACTAGATCATTTTTATATGTAAATAAACTCTTCTTCACAGGCAATCAGGTAACTTATCCGATCAGCAATGAACCTAAGATAATAATCTTAAACTCCTCGTTGTGTGTAACAGTTTATCACAATCTGCAGACTAGACCATTTTTATATGTAAATAAAATCTTCTTCACAGGCAGTCACGTAACTTATCCGATCAGCAATGAACCTAAGATAATAATCTTAAACTCTTCGTTGTGTGTAACAGTTTATCACAATCTGCAGACTAGACCATTTTTACATGTAAATAAAATCTTCTTCAAAGGCAGCCAAGTAACTTGTCCGATCAGCAATGAACTTAAGATAATAATCTTAAATTCCTCGTTGTGTGAAACTATTTATCACAGCAGCATCCACACATTTTCCTTTAAATTTTCCGTACACTGGGACAATAATTGTAATATGGATTACATGGCAATAACTTTACTTATTCTTTACTTTAAAAGATTTCTTGCTCACTATTTTAGTTAAATTGGTTCGACAACGAATGGGTCCAAATATCTAGTTTTATTTCTTCGTATTTCGTATAGGTGAGTGGACCAAGAGTGGCCGGGCCCTCCAATGCGACCATTGGTCTATTGTGTCCCACAACGGTGGTTTCCACTAGTCCAGAGCATCGATTCTCTTCAGGAAATCGATTAGCTTCCTGGGGTGGGTACTTATCAAATCCATAAGTCTTATTTGACGAGTTCCAAACACTATTTGTCCGGTTCTTTCCGTCGTTAAACAGGAGCATAAAATATGTTCCACTGTTTCTTCGTCCTCCAAGCAAAAGTGGCATTTCGTTTCTTCGGCCAGTCGTATCTTGTACATGTGACTTCTTAGCCGTCACTGACCCGTGGGCATACCAAATACAGCTCTGTACTTGCAGTCGGCCAAGTTGAAGCAGTTCTCTAGTTTTCATCTTTAAGTGTGCCAGGCCTGATAACTCTCTCCACTTTTCTACAAATTGTTCTTGTATCCACTTGGAGAGAACATATTTGATCAGCACCTTGATAACATTTTGATTCGCTGTAACTTTTTTGTTTTTAAAGATATCAAGGTGAACAAAAAGGCAAAATGTAGGGTTGGTAGCTACTTTTTTTCTAGGTTACATATAAAACAAAACACTAACAATTTTCTGACATAAAAGCCTACTCTATATATTTTTTAAATAGCCCGTATATTACTACATTTTTGGACTATCTAGTGAAATCTAATCACATGTAGTGTATAATATCCTATACCAATCTTTAGCTGTTTACGAAATATTGATAGTTGAAAGTCGGGCATTTTGACAGGCTTTAAAATCTAAACCGCACGAGATCAAAGAAAACGGTTTGCACATCTCTATCTTAGGTTTTCATCGAATGACAGTGGCTTTGAATTTAACCGGAGGTTTAAAAGTTCCGGTTAATTTTATCCGCGGGATAAATTCAAAGTTACTGTCATTCGATAGCTCATGAAAACCTAAGACAGGAATATGCAAACCGTTTTCTTTGCTCTCGTGCGGTTTAGATTTTAAAGCCTATCAAAATGTCAAAATGCACGACTTTCAACCGTCAATATTTCGTAAACACCTAAAGATATATAGGATATTATACACGAAATGTATGGGTCGCCATTTTCTTGACAACTTCTTGATCTTGTCTTTCAAGACAAGATCAAGACAAGAAATGACCCTTGCTTTTCAAGACAAGACAAGAAATTACTTCTCAAGATCAAGATTTCTTGGCAAGAAATCAAAAAAATCTTGAAATTTCTTGAATATAAAACAAAAATAAACTCATTTGTTTGCTAGTTTATTGAAAAAAAAACAAAGCACTGAATAGTATATTCCATTACCAGTCCGGAAACTAGGCTTTTAAGGTGCGCGCACGACAGCTTCTGGTGTGAGGCGTAGCCGAACACCGGAAGTCGTGCAAGAGCAGGAAAAGCTGTTTCTGGACGTGTAATGAACGATATTTTTCATAATACCTCTCTGAAATTAAGACATAAACATAAAATTATTATAATTTTACGTATCCAAAATCATGTCATAGTACATTTTGTATTAAAATGAAAGCAAACGTCAAACTTGCAAGACAAGCAAGACAGGTATTTATCTAATATTCATCAAGCGTTGCTATGGAAATGTGTTTGTATGCTTTGTTGTAATTGAATAGGCAGCTAATTTTGAAGTATTTGTGACAAGTAAGGTCAGAATATATAAAATAATTTTACTTAAAATTAGACTATTGACGCTAAAATGTACTAGATTAATCTTGTAGACTGCATCGCTGTATAATTTTAACCCAATTTATTAAACTTTAGGCTTATTCTGTGCCTAAATAACTGCACATTTAGCCCTTAAAATCAGGGAGCGGGAAAACTTTTCCCGCTCCCTAATTAGGGACCGGGAAAATTTTTCCCGTGCCCGGACCGAAAAGGCTTACTTTCTTTGCTCTACAGAGACGTCAAAAATGATAGTTTTCAGAGAGGTATTATGAAAACATTTTTAATGGAAGGATAAAAAAATTATTATGTAAAAAATTACAGTTTTATTTCCAAAGTTTTTTTTTTATCATTTTTGGATATGTTATGGCCTAAAGTATTGGCACCAAAAAGTACTTTGCAAAGCGAGTCTACTTCAGTGGCAGCCAAATTGGCCAAAGGAAATAAATATGTAAAAATTGGCAAAAAACATTAACAGGGGTCGGAATATTGACTATTAAAAACTCAGGTCAATACGAACAAAAATAAAATTGATACTTTAATTTTGGTAAAACTCTGCCTTGTGGGCAAAATTAAATTGGATAAATTTTTAATATTTGATGACTTTTTATTTGCAAAGGATTTTTTTTTATTATTTTTGTATATGACCTAAGATATTAGAATCAAAAAGAACTTTGCTAAGCGGATCTACTTCAGTGGCGTACAAAATCTTTGAATTTACATAATTTTTTTTAATTAAAAAAAAATTACCTTACAAATGCTAGCCTGTTCTCTCCACTGAGAGCCGCTTGCTCTGGCTCCAGGGTGTAAACAGCACAAGTTCTGTGTACAGCACTTGTGCTGTAAAACCCTTTGACAAAGTCAAGTCAAAGCTTAACAATCTGCAAGAGCTTTTTACTGTTTTATTGCATTTACTAACCATTTTCATTTTTAGATTTGTTCGTTCTTGACAACGGGGGCAGATTTGTTCCTCGAAACGTAGACCGTTTCTCCATTTTCCTTTAGGTTTTTCAGCTTCGATAGGGTCACTAAACTAGCACTTGTGCAGTTTACACCCTGGAGCCAGAGCAAGCGGCTCTAAGTGAAGAGAATACGCAAACATTTGTAAGGTAAAACATGAATCATCCACAACAATATAGAACATATCTACCAGAAAAAAAATAATTTGTCAACACACATGAAGCAACGAAATGTAAAACAATACTATCCTGACCGCGTGACCCTCGATTCCAGGCATAAATCATAAACATCTTATCAACCAATCTCATCCCCACTTTTAAATAGGGGTTTCCCTCTTGTCAAGGTATCAAGAAACGACTTTTAAACGGTTGTTAACCTTTTGTCAAGATGTCAAGAATTTTTAAGATTTCTTGAGTCAAGACAAGACACCAACCCTCAATAAATGATCAAGACAAGATTTTTTTTAATTTCTTGAAAAAATTTCAAGACAAGACAAGAAATTGCTTGTCAAGACAAGATTTCTTGTCTGCCGATCCCTAACGAAATATATTTAGATTTCTCTAGATAGTCCAAAAATTTAGTAATATACAGGGTGTTCCATTTAAAAAAATATAGAGTAGGCTGATATGTCAGAAAATAGTTAGTAATTTGATTTATATGTAACTTAGAAAAAAACTTTGCTACCAACCCTACATTTTGCTTCTTTTGTTTACCTTGATATCTTTAAAAACAAAAAAGTTACAGCGAATCAAAATGTTATCATGATAAATTGAACGCACGGTACATGTCGCACCGATTTAGCGTAATTGTGCACTTCATGCATAAACTAGTTCGTGAACTACACCCAGATCAAAAATTTACTTTCATTTCACCATCTGGACAATATTTTTATCAAGTGAATAAAATGAAAAAGCTGTTAGAAAAAATATTTTAAAATTGTGCAGGTTGCTAAGAATCTATATAAAACAAAATTATGTACTTATATAAGATCTTTTTTAAGCTTAAAAGAGAACAACTAGATAAATCAAAATTTTCAAAATTATTATTGCAGATCTTCACAAGTTCGTCTACAACCGTAACTACTTGTGCTCTCATATAAAAAAACTTTTGTTGTGTATAGATCTTGTTGATATTTGAAGATTATCTTGGAGCTTATATTCTATCATAGTTATATTCATTTCAGTTTATTTCAATTTCAATTTATTATATGTGTGTTATAACGTTAAAAAATAAATAATTTTCTACATAAATGAGTTGTTTTATTGATCGTAATTTATCAAAATAATATGTAACTCAATTATATTTTTCTTTGGGTAATTGACTTTTCTCTCAAGAATGCTGTACTTACTAATCTACATTCGCCATTCTTAATTTCACTTCAAAAGACATTTTTAAATATTTCTTTCAGGTGTAATGTTTAAATAAATATCCGGCCCTCTTTATGCAGTTTTTTTGGATCAAAAAATTGGTTATTCTCTACTCGAAATAAGCAGTATTTTATAAATCATATATTTTGTAGTGAATGTTTAAATGAAATAATAGGAGAGAGTAACAATTTGAGTATATAAAGTCCCAAAAAAATTGAGTACGGCTCACTTCACTAGAGACTGCCGTGGGGGTTGACGTCAAGTTAAATTTATTTATTTCCTCCCCACTACATAATGATAAAGTGGGTCCTCGCTTGTCAAAGGTGCCGCGCATAAGTGTCGCAGCTATATATTTCTTATATGCAATTAATATTTTTGAAATTTTCTAACATCCTTAAATTTAGGTTAATACCAACCATAATAATGTCACAGCTTAATAACACATGATAACTGTGCTAATGTGCTAAACATGTCATATTAAATTTACACAAAATGAGTAGACATTAATACAAAGTGTTGAAATTTGTGGGAGTTATTGGAAATGTTACCAATTCCATAGGATTTAACTAAATAAATTTGCTATTGATGCATTACATATTACAATATTTGAAAACTATGATTGCATAGCACAAATTTCTTAGTAAAAGAAAGCATAAACAATTGCTGCCTTATATTTTTCATGCAATTTAGTTTGTTAAATTAGAAATGTATATACATAATCCCATATTTACCATTTATGAATTTTCTGTCTTTCTCTATCTAATCTGAATTTTGATCACCTCTAAGCTCATTTGTAAATTTAAACGCCTAGGTACTTTAAATAGCAATTTTTTTAGAACTAACTATAGGACAATTAATACATTTTGAAGCTATTTTACTATCCGAAATAAAGTAAACAAAAACAGTTCCTTTAATTTGAAAACAAAATCTCACAGTCAATTGCATTTTTTGAGGTATAGGAAACGCATAGCTCTAGCTATTTTTTGACAGTACACTTGTCTCTAAATACACGTTTTACATATTTATGCTGCTTTAACTTCTTAATAAATCAGTTAAGCAGATTCCTAATATTAAAAAAGCATAGCAGATTGTGATTAGAAAAAGATACAAGCAATAATATTCACTTACTTAAATAGAAAATTCTTCGGGATATACAACAGCCATTTGCATAATAGAGGATCTATACATATTCTGATTTCCTGCAGATTAAAAATCAAAATTGGAGGATGTTTCTGCAAATCTGGCCTTAAGGGAAACTGAACGGTAAGAGTAAATAGTGGAGGATCTTCTGACATAGTTCTAAAAACATTCCATAATCAGAAATTATACGCATACAAATTTACACTTCCACACGATTTTTAATTAAAATTAAAAACTTAACAGGGTACTTTCGATCTTTGGTAGCAAAATATCGACAGTTTAGAAGTAATTTAAAAAAAAAATTAATTCCTTCAATAATTGATGTGAGCAAATATCTGTAAAAAAGTAACTTATAATTCTGGAAAATAGCTTACCATTGCAACATTAGTAAAACAACTTTTAAACGTTTACCAAACTAGTCAGAATCAGCTAAATTTGTTCTTGTCAATGCAAGCAGAATTGAGGTGCAAAATGACGTAGTTTGTGTATCGAGGGTTGAGCCTTGCATTATAGCTCGTGAGGTGAAGTCAGTTTTGTAGTATATCTTAGCCCTAGACTGATTCTTCTGACGCTACCAAGCATATTATTCGCTATGTGCAAGACCCGTTAAGTGACACCTGGTGTCAATATAGGCAAACCCAATAGTATTTTTATACATTACCAAATACGATAGGGTGTCACTTTGGGTTGTGGTAGCACGGAATTGGAAAAACTTAGAGGGCAGCAAATGTAAAAATATTGATTTCTATCTATTAAGGTATTTTTTTTCACGAAAAGTATTTTTTTTTTAGAAAACCCGATTACTTGACGAGAATCTACGCTGAAAACTGTATTAGGAAACACTTTGGAAAGGATAATGCCTATTATACACGGTGAGCTAGTTGAATTTAAATTTTTCGCCAATTCGCGTTTTGTCACTACACTACCTAATATTTTATTAGTGGAAATCTGAATAATCTGCAGCAACCAAACTTCCATACATTAAAAAAGGGAAATATGAGCAGAACATACCAAAAAAAACGCATCGATCAGTCGAAAATGGCAAATTGATATATATTTTTTTGATATTCAGTCTGAAAAATCTATTTTAAGCGTATCATACAATGGATAGCTATATCAGTCAAGTCCCTAAACCTCGTGATCTATGCAATAAAAAGTTGTTTAACAATTTTCCGCAAGAGACCCGAAAATACGAGAACATAGAAATTAAATTGAAACATGCAAAAAATCGCAAAATATTTCCAATATTTCGGCAATATTACTAGTCTGAATAGATAGCTTTGCTTTTAATTCATTATGGGAAATTTGAAGAAATATGTTTTCCAATGTTTTGACATGTCGTTTAGGATAAAATATGTAGATTTAAATACATTTAATTACTTGAAATCCCATTGAAAACGGTTTGAATGCGGAAAAATGCGTTAGTATCGTAAAATGTAGACATGCTGGTGATTACAGGCAGTCTCTGGTGAATTTTATCACAGATTTCGAGGTAAAATTTTACTTTTAGTATACCGATGCGTATAGTTTTTATGGTACGTAAGTAAATTTAATTGCCTAAAATCTCATTTAAACCGATTTGAAGATAGGAAAATCCAATATGATCGGACAATTTGGACATTTTTCAAGCGATAAGCAATAGTTTCTACTAATTTTATGGAAGACCACGAGGTAAAATTTTACTATTACATTTGTGAATTCCCCTGTTTCAACAATGATATTACTTATAAGAAGTGATCGTCAAAGTTCAAGCTTTTGCCACTGCAAAAATGTTTAAAATTGAAACACAAACGATTTGATCGGCAAAAAGTCATTATTCAAACTGCACATGATTAAGCAGGGCACTTTCGTCTCAATGAGGGCGGGCACTGAGAACAAAGCTAAGTTGACGCATGCGCAATACTCATAGAACATACGAAATTGCGAATAAATAGTCTTTGCTACGAGAAAGCATAATTTTTTAGCAGATCGATGCGTATAGTTTTTATGGCAAATAGATTTATTTGCCTGAAATCTCATATAAAACGATTTGAAGATGGGAAAATCCACCAGGATCGGAAAATTTGGAAATTTTTCAAGCAATAAAGCAGTAGTTTCTACAGATTTTATAGACGAGCTCGAGGTAAAATTTTACTATTACATTTGCAAACTCCCTTGTTTCAACAACTATATTACATACAAGACGTGATCATCAAAGTTCAAACTTTTGGCACTACAAAAATGTTTAAAATTGAAACACAAACGATTTGATCGACAATAAGTCTTCATTCAAGCTGCACATGATTAAGCATGACAATTTCATCTAAATGAGGGCGGGCGCTGAGAACGAAGCTAAGTTGATACAAGCGTAATACTCATAGAACCTACGAAATTGCAAATAAATAAAATATTTACTACGAGAAAGCATAATTACACTTCTAGTACACGGTAATGATATATGATTAACTGAATAAACTTTTGTAAAGAAGCTTGGCCGAAGTATTCATCGAATATATGTTAATTTCTTGCCGTTTCGCTTTGTTTATAATTATACTGCTTATAATGCATATATTTTAACAAAATAAACTTAAGGGCAATAACTATTATATTTATTAAGGCCAATTTTTAACTTGTTACGTTACGTTCTTACGGCGGACCAATGAAAATGCTGAATTACTGTCGATAAAATTGGATTAACTTTTGGTAGTGAAATCGAACCATTTACCGGCATTCTATATTAATTGATATAACACAAGGCGATCTATAAATTGAATCGTCGCTAACTGACGTTTGCCTTACGCTACGGCTACGTTACGTTATGTCAATCTATAAACAAAGCTTCAAAAGTTAGAGGAAGAACACCCCTAAGAAATGTGATTAAATACTATCAGCTTTACCTACGACCGCAACGGCAAATTTCCATCACAGTTGATTAACGGTGGCTTGAGAACGAAAGATGACACAATACTCGATACACATACGTTAAATAATATAATTACCTTTTTCTTTCATTCGGTTCTTTCTTTTCACTATTAATCTTGATTTCAGGTCCACTTATAAATAATATCTGTTGCATAATACTCGTATTCATTTTAGATCTTTTAATGCTAGATTTCATATCTACTGGTTCGAAAATAAAGGCTTTAACAGCATTTACACTTAGGTCCACAGTTTGTGTTGAATTTGTTACCACCTTTTTTAATCGTATTCCTTCAATACAAACTTCCATGTAGGGAAAACCTAAGAAAAAAGAAATTCGTTACATACGGACTGGAAGGTTAAAAAATAATCCAAAGAATCAATTCTGTTACAACAGTTAAAATACTTATTAAATATTTGATAAGTATTAACTGCATGGTGGTTATAGGTTGTATGTAATTATCAGTTCATTTTATTTTTCATCCGCGTAATGAAACCATGGTGTAAACATAATCAAGACTAAAGACGTCAGTGTCGCACTGTTTAAAATTCAGATCTGCAAAGCTTCCGTCCGACCAATTCTTCAAAGATTGGCAACAACAATTAATTATGTCCAAAGCAGGTAGTAAATTGTGTTTATAATTTTTGATATGTGGCTGTAAAATATAATGTTTAGCATGAGTGGTTTTAAATGTGGGCTCTTTTTAGAAGCACAATGTACAAAATGTATAAGAACTTAATTTAAATTATCTCAAATTCTCACTGGTGAGTTATTTTGTAAAATTGCTAAAGTATGCATGAGGTCCTCAAGCCGGAAATTGGATTCAATTTCTTAAGACATCGGCTACATGGTATAACCTCCTTAAACTGATGCAAATTATGAAAATTAAATTTAAACCGAAACTAACTATCTTAATTTTGGTCATATATAAAACCACTGCTATGTATATTTATTAATAAAATCATTAGAATCTGCAAAACATAGTCGCATTTTAAATATTTAAGCTGTTAAAAATTCGGGAATCATTATTCATAAACCGCCAAATTGGGGCAAATACTTGCAACATGAAATCATTTTTACAGATTTAGTAGCTTTGTGAGAGCACTAAAGCTTAAACTCATGGGAAGTAATATGAGGAAAAAATATTGATATGAGCTGCTGCAACTCATTGCTCAGAAAAAGGTAGACAAAAAGAAGAACATAAAAAAGGTTGGGACATGGCAAAATGTAAAAATAGTGCCTTTTCACAGAGTAGTAAAAGATCAGTTTGTCGACCACATCAGAAACGTATAGGCACTCAAGAGGAAGATCATCTACATACGAACATGATATTACACCATACCATAACAGTGTGCTAAAAATCTATGCGTAAGTATATAAGCCATTACTTGTGTAAATATATTGTTATATATATTTTTATGTAAATAATTAATTCTTAAACGCATGAAAAATCTTACCAAAATCTTTACAGGCATCTGTCAATAAGCTGGAACTATAAATACTTTTCCCAACTGGGTCTGCCTCTCTGAGCAATATCCTTTCTACAATATGATAGACGACTAACATTTTAGCCTTTGTTCCGTTTAAAGTTAAACTTTCACTTTCAAAAATAACTTCGTAGTGAGGTATGTCAGAATTAAGCCAGTACTGGGGCTTCAATATACTTTTAGTTCTAAAATAGATGTTTATATTACTTTTAAAAAATAAGAAGGACCATTAGGGCAGTATCGTATCACTATCAGGGAAAAAAAGGGAAAAAAATTAAAGACGGGCAATGTTCTTATAAACATATACTAATTAAAATTGCAAAAATAACATCGATATAGCCTGAAAAATGTAGACCATGACTCTGTAACAGTTCGATTTTGCCAATTTTTGAAACTTCATTTATATGCCGCATTTAGGGAAAAAGATGCTGTATTTTGCACACATCGGTTTATTAATTCTAAATTTAATAATTTGATCTGCTAACAATTCGTCTGAAAATGCGACTTTTCTAATATGAATTAACTATATTTTAAGTATAGGTTAGCTATATATTTGTATTAGCATTTATAATCCGTTGTGACTATTTATTTTAGTTGATAAGCGTATTATTAGGATAACTGGGCTTGATTTGTATTTTATTATCATGAACAGCCAGCGAATCGATTTCTATTTTTCAGAATTTTGTTAGTGAAACCTGCAAAAAACGCTGTATTTGACTCGTTGATCCGTATTTTAGTAGTAGTTTGTGTGACCTTCGTCAGGTCAGCTGTCGATTTAAATTTTTTAAAGTTTGTCGTTTTGTTAGGGAATACTCTCCTGGTATTTCTTGAATTACTTGACTTCAATTGTGGCCACCGCCGTCATGTTACCATCATAATAAACGAGAACTCGGTCATTTATTATCTTAAAATTATTCCTTGTATGGTATCACTCGGCATGTTTCCGCCCATCACTACTTGTGACGTAGCATTTAATCTCGAAGACAAATTGACGGAAACCAATCGAGTTCTTCTCAGATACCCTTTTAAGGCAAGAAGAACGTTTGCCAGTGCAGTTAGAGACTACACATTTACTTTGTGATTGAATTCAACCAATTTATTGGGGATATATTGTGAAATCTCTTGTGCTTGGACACGACCGATTTTTCGGGATCTAATACTGTACTGGGTGTTATTTTCTATGGATTTCTTTTTCTATTACCTGTGAAACGCGTGGATGCCATGAGGCTAAGTTTTTTTTTCATTATTTCTAGAGGCGTTCCCACGTTCGTCATACAAGACCAAGACCGTCGCATCTCTCATAGTTCACCCTTACACACAGATCGAGGTAATAATTGCTACTGTTTTGCCTAAATTAATGATTTAAGGGGGCTTCGTTTAATGCTTACTGGATTATTTCAGGGTCTTTCTGGAGGGACAGAACTTTTATTGAAGGGCCACAACTCTTTCCGGAGGGTACGATCTCTCTCTCGGAGGCCACGACCTTTACCTGCCGCGAGAGTCACCCTGTTCTAGAGGGTTGGAAGCAGGCTTTACCCGCAGCACTTGTCTCGACCCAAAATTATCGAGACACCTCGGCTAGACCTTCTCTCGGGACCCTAGAGAGCCAATTCCAGAGGAATCTATAAGTGCCCGGCACCTCCAGCAGAGTTCGACGACGGGATCTGGGTATTTTACTAGAAGCTTTATGTCTCATAAATTCTTATGTTTATCTGCTTAATATAATCACTCTTCGTTTTCTTTCATTAATATAAATCAATAAACATTGAACGCCGAGTTTAGAAGTAGCTCATTAACTTTATTTACATTTATTCACTGGTTTATCGGACCAGTTAATCTGATTGCTTTGAAGTTTTTTCCCTCATTTTAATAAAGTCAAGCGCTGGCTGGATAATTTCATTCTTTTCATTCATTAGTCGAGTGATATAACCGGTCTGAATTTTATCTCTTTATAATATGAGTCAAGCAACCGCCATGCTTTCAATAGTTTAATACTAGTTTGGTTCTTTTATTAACTTATCATGTTTTTTGATCTAATTATTGTGTCCGCTCATTGTGGCATATTATCATTGCTACACTCAAAATCAGTGCAACTATTAGCGCACGCATACCTCGTTGTAATTAGCTTCGTCAACGTCAAGTGATCACTTTGATAAGTAGTACTTAGTGCATTAGTGGTAAGGCATATAGAACCGAGTATTTCCAACTGAATTGGTCTCTGTACAATCTTCATATTGTACTCTGGTTATTTTATCAATGACTTCAACAGTCACTTAACATTCTTTTGTCTTTAATTAACCACATTTTACTTTAACCATTTTCTCCAGATAGATTGTTGCTGTGTTTTCAAAAAAAAGAACTTAGTAGCAAATATATTGTTCCTTAAATTTTTAGATTGTGTTTTCTTGACAGGGTAAGTTAGCTGATTATGAGCTGACCTAGCCATCCTGTAGAACACCATCAGAGCTTTTTCCGTTTAGCTGGCTGGAACTGGTGGCGCTCATACGACCCCACGACAGGGGCCGGATTTTGTAACACGTCTCTCCGGGGCTAGGTTCATATTTTATTAATTAATTGGGAAAAAAATCTTTGCTTATATCTTGGGTTCGATCAGAAAAACGTGTTGCAAAATGCAGGGGAAGAACCAATTAACATTTATAGATAGGCGTACTACAAGAAAGATACTATAAATTATTTAAAAAAAGCTATAAATATTTTACAAATATTAGACATTGTAATATACAATACTTAGAGAGTTAAAATCAGTGAATAATAACTTGAACTTACCCAGTTTCACAGGTAGGTATTTACTTTATATTGAAATTTACTTAAAGAAAATGCCCTTTTTTCTGAACATAATAAAAAGTACCAAAAAAGCGATCTAATTGAATATTATCGAAATTTCTTCCCCAATGAAAAAAATATACAGGAATCGGAAACAATTTTTAGATTAGCCATTATCGAAAGCAGAAGTCATTGCCTACATTCGTGGGCTATAGTGATGTTTAATTTGTCGCCCGAACCTTATCCAATTCTATTACATTGGGACCCAAAAAACATTTGGCTATTCGGCTGAACAATAAATAATTCAACCAAACCGCTATCTGACATGATCACCATTTGTGGCATCTCTAGCACTTACATATACGATATACTGCTAGGTGTCAACATAATACTCTGACACGCCGGATTAGTCACCAACCGACTAAGCAGCCCAACCACTTTTATGCTTTTCTTGACATAGCAAGCGTCAAACAACTTTTTAGGTGGATCTGGCAGTTGACAGGTGGTATGCACCAGTCTATTGACATACATGGGAAACTGCTGACTGATATCGATAAATTGGCATTCTATAGTTACCTTTGGTAGAATGGAAAAGCTGGTTGGCACACTCGCTGTAGATATTTTCTAAAAAATCATAGACCTAGAAAATAAGTTCAAATCTAATTCCTAAATAAATGAATGAATGAATCCATAAGCAAGCTGGGTAAACTATTGATCTGAATGTTTTCGGATATTAAGCCAATTGGAATTTAATATGCCTAGGTTCGAGTGTGCTCCTTGGTATTTTTTTAATATTATAATAACTAAAACTAGCTCGTATTAAGTGTTACAACTGAGCGATCTGAGGATAACTTATACAATATGAAAATATTATAAATGAATTTGTAAATTCCGAGATAAATTTAACACAGAATATTGCTTTTACTCTTTGAAGCAATCAGCGAGTTATGGCCTTTTTTCCTACTATGTCTATTAGGATGAATTATATTATTATATAGTTTTAGCAATTTTAGTTCGGAGTAAGTATTATTGCTCAAAGACAAACAATATTTAAAGAAAATAATAAAATAAATTAATGATTTTAAATTAGTTAATAACTTACTTACCTTACTTCTTCTGAACAGGCACCCTTTATCTGGCTCGAAAAACGGATGATCCATCAGTTCCAACTCTATCACAGGGGCGAAAAAGGTCATTCTCATACTTCTACCAGGAATAATCTCATTCAGTGCATCGAAATCTTCTTCCGATGGTGGTAGTAAATCCTGTAGAGGTAGGTCAGGCTTTGGCATGAAATAGGCAGGATAATCATAAAATGAAGACGCCATATGTATCGTGCTACATCGGTGTACCAACCCAGAACACACTCTAAGACGGAATGGCCCAATACAGAGACGTAGCGCTGATACTTCCGGAAGATTGCTAAAAAATGCAATTAAAAATATATGCATTGGAAAAACGTGCGGATATATGGTCAATTAAAAAGTTGATGATACGTTTAAGTCAGAAAAGCTCAACTGAATCATTTTGATAGTTGCATTTTTCTACGTATATAAAATATAGGAGCTTAAGAAAAGAACCTTGGAATACCCATTTCGCATTCAGCAAGTTTAAAACACTAATCCTAAACCGCTACAAATTCTTGGATTATTAGCGTTACCTATATTCATAGTTGCTCCCAAATTCTGACAAAATTTCGCTGCTCATACCAGTTGGAATTTCCAGTTGGTATACATAATCAAAGGCAAAGGCCGGTGTTTTTTCCAGCAATACTGATTCAGTAGTGGTTGTCATGTGGTGATCCCACGACGTATTATACTGACGTTTTCCGCCTTTATTTTCAATGGCGTCGGCATCGAACAGAGAATCAAGTTTATGAAAATTCGAAGAAGAACCTAAAATGGTACGTAAAAAAAAACTGAAACCAAATATATCAAGTGTTTAAAAGGTCAAATTTGGAGTTTGTGTATGTTTAACGTGTATTTTGGTACTTTTGTAAACACTATTAGCACGCTGATGAATGAGAGACAGCTTTGTCAATTCAGCGGCAGCCATTATAAGCAGTTTGCCGAATATAGAAGCCACTCAAGTTTATAAAGCTTTTTATTATATTCCAAATCATTCTCTAAAAAATTTCAACATCTATATTATAAGACTGTTTACTATATGCCTGAAAATCTTCGTTTACTTATATTTTTGCCTATACTGCTGCCCCTAAAATATTTGAATTCCGTGAAATATTTTTAAAGAAAATTGGTTTCATGGTAGCTCTAAAAATGTTTTAAGAATGTTCAAAGCAAGAGTGGTGTTATTGATGATTTACTTACAACCAGATGCACTAGAAGATCAATTTGCCTTAAACATGAGTTCTAATAGTACAGAGAAGCCAATTTATAAAGCTTTCTGGATTTTTAATTATGTTATCTTTACAAACGCTGTAATAATTAAAATACAGCCATTTTAAATCATTATAGTTTTAAGCGCGGTTTTACCAGTCATAACAGCTTTAAGAACATCTAGAATAAAATTTCTTAAAGCTTTGTTAAAGCATACGTGGTTTATATAAGACAATGAATGTTTTCTTTAGTAAATAACCTATAGCTTTCAACAAGGAAGTCGGTATTTTTGTAAACTGACTTCTAGAACGGGCAATAAATGGTAAAAAATAAAAAAAAAACGCTATTTCAAAAGACGAATACAAAATAGAAATACGAAGATTATAAATGAACAAGTAAACATTGGCAAAACAAAAACTATTGTGGCTCCTAGTAGATCGTACTGAGATGAATCGACTACAAATAAAGCATCATCAAATAATATACTATCGCGTGAAAATTCCATTCCTCAAGAGGTCAGTGGTAAAAAATTAAATGCGAAAGAACTATATGCTGAAGAGGGCAATATCGAGGAGCGTCCAGTAAAAGGAGTGGGAAACATTGCGCTTATAGATGCCCAAAAAACCAAAACACTTTACGGCTACAAGCTTTCAGACAGTATTTACATCATTCCTGAAAACTTCGTACACTAAATTAGGATTAATCAGCTTTATGAAGGTCATTCAAATTCAAATTCAAATTTTATTCAAAAACGGGATACAACATGGTAGTATAATAGTATATATAGTGTGCACTATGGATACAATCTGTGCGTGCACACTTAAAGTAGGTATATAAAAATATAGACAGAAAATGGTATTAAAGAAAGAAAAAGTGCATATACCCAAGTAAGAACAATTTAAAGTAAGAATATCAAGTTACAATAAGTTATATCTATACTAAACCTAAATTATATATATCTTTTAACAGTTTGTATTTAGATATATTATTATTGTTACATATTCCTAATTTTAGTTAGGAAAGAGTAGCAAGTAAATAAAAAATTAATATAATGTGTAAAACCAAAGTTATTTAGAAAACCAATTTATATTATTAACGATCAACCATGTGTTAATTATGCTCTTCATTTTATTATAACTTTTATTTCTCATGTCATTTGGTAGCATATTAAATATTTTAGGTATTACATAGAATAGGCTTTTCTTACATTTTACGAGTTTAGGATTTGGAGTAACAGCAAGTCCCCTACGGTTTGCCCTAGTGTTAACATTGTGAGGAGGAAAAGTTAAGATGGATTTCTTTCTTGACCTATATCTTATTACAGATTTAATAAAAATTTGGTTAATCTTTAGGACATTGCCTTCAGAAAAAAGAGCTTCAGAGGAGTACATTTTAGGCTTTCTTAAAATAATTTTTAATAGATATTTCTGGGTAACATTCAAGGGTTCCATATTCGATTTATCTGCCGCTCCCCACACCGTGATGCAGTAATTTAATATTGGTTCAACTAGAGATAGATAGATTTGCTTTAAGATTGAATAGCTCATGAATTGCCTTAGCTGGTAGAACTTATGTATTAGCTTTCTTAGTTTAGTTGACACGTATTGCATGTGTGAGCACCAGTTTAAGTTCGAATCAATCAAAACTCCAAGATATTTTATTTCATTTGCTTTTGTAATTTTTGAAATACAGTTACATTGAGCATGGTCTAAACAATGATGATCATGGACAGTTAGATCCGTTAGGGAACTAGACTTGAACTTTGTTGCTGAAAAACATACGAAGTTGGACTTGCTCGCATTTATAGTTAAGTAATTAAGGTCAAACCAGGTCTTTATAATACTTATGGCTATTTCACCTTTTTGTTTTATATTTTCCCAATTGTCTCCTTTAATAAGTATAGCTGTGTCATCTGAAAGCAAATCACCTTTCCTTGTTCCCCAGTCAGCAAATCCAGTAGTTCGTTGACATATGTAAGAAATAATATGGGCCCCAACACCGTACCCTGTGGCACACCGAGCTCCACCAGACAAGGTTCACTTAAGGTATCATTAAGCTTAACCCTTTGGGTCCTGTTGCTTAGATAAGACTGGAACAGGTCGTAGGCAATGCCGCGAATTCCTAGTTTCATCAATTTGTCAAGTAGAATTCGGTGTGTCACAGTGTGAAATGCTTTACTTAGGTCGAGAAACATGTCCATACACAGATCTCCCTCCCTTAAGCTTTTGTTAACAAATTCTGTAAGTGAGATTACTGCATCTTCAGTACTGCAGTTTTCTTTAAATCCATACAGCTGCTTCGAGATTATTTTATTTATTTGAAGAAACTCATTAAGCATTAGTTTAATGCATTTTTCAATTAATTTGGAGAGATTGCTGGTAAGTACTATTATAGGCCGATAGTTAATAGGAAGTTTTTTATCTCCAGATTTATAAATAGGCGAAATAATCGTGTCTTTTAAGCAAAGTGGAAATACACCTGTTTCAAAAATATGGTTTATTATTTTATTGGCTTAATCAGATATAAATGATTATATTTAAGTGTAAGTACAGTGATTTCATCGACACCAGGGGCAGAATTATTTTTCAGATCTTTTAATTGGTCTATTATTTCATATTCGGTTATAGGTCTAAGGAATAATATTTGGTTGAAATATTTTATTGGCTAGTTCTTTACCTACTTTACAAAAGTAACTATTAAGTGACGTTGCCATCTCCATTTCAGAATTTACTTCTTTTCCTTTTTCATTAATTATTGAGTTGATGCAAGTTTTTCCATTTTCTTTTTCGTTACTTGCCTGGTTGATAGTTTTCCATGTTTCTTTAGGGTAGAACTTATGTTTTTCAAGTTCATTAGAGTAGTAGTTATTTTTCGTTATTTTTATTAAGGTGCTTAATTGATCACGATAGGTTTTAAAGTTAAGTAAGTTAACTGCAGATGGAGAAAGAACACTAATTTTTTTAAGTTTGTCTCTTTGTCTTATTGAAGCTACTGGACCCTGAGTTATCCATGGTTTTATTTTACGCAAATTACTTTTTATTTGTTTTGTATCAGTAGCATCAATTACGCGTTTTTTAATAGTGTTAACGAAGAGTTCAGAACATATATATTAACGTCACGTGTTTTATATAGGTCTTCCCGTCGTTCCTTTTTAAAATTATTTGATAATTTTGCATAATTGCTAACCTTTTTAATTTTCGTTTTATTATTTAAAATTTCTTTTTCAGGTAGATGAATGTTGTAACACTATAGGATAGTGATCAGATATACCACTATATATTATCTTAGCTTGCAAATCAGAACAATTATTTAAACTCCTGACAAAAAAATGGTCAAGACACGAGGGTTGTTGGCCATCTTTTACCCTTGTGGGCTTATCTATATGACTACTTAGACCATGCGTTTGTAAGATATTCAAATATTCAACAACTTCTTTATCTGGCTTTAATAGATTCAAATTAATGTCACCCACAAATATTTCTATATTCAATTTTTTACATAGTTCATTTAATTCCTGTAAAAAATCATTTGTGTTTAGTGATGGTAGCCCATATATACCCGTTATACCCATGTCAAACCCATTTTTATTTATAACCGCCCTAACAAACTTGCTGTTACCAACCCTTAATATTTCGCATTCTCTCACACACTCCGTCCTAACATATAAAATGTATCCATCACACTTGTTAACTTGACTATTGTTATAGAAAGAATCATAACCAGGTATTTGAAAATTATTTTCATTATGAATTATGTGTGTTTCTGAGATCGCAATTACGTCAAATTTAACATTACTAGAGCTCAGATATGTTAAGAGAATGTTAATTTTTTTTCTAATACTACAGATATTAATATGTATGATATTAAGATCGTGTTAAGTTAGATATATCATTACAATATTTACAATTAGCCGTTAGCTAGTTATCTAACAAGATATTTTGATTAGCCATTTTACATAAAAAAATACACATATCTCAATTAATTATAATAAAAATAAATTTAGGTTTTATTCTAATAATTTATTTATAAAATCTTCTGAAATAATTAATATGGCTCTATCACCTTCTTCTTTTCGCGCCAGTATTTTACCATTTTTATGCCATACATATTTAAACCCTTTCTCCCTTAATCTTTTAGCTGATTTAAAGAAGCAATACCCATATCTGAAGTACGAGAAGAAGAAAAGGACCTAGAAGAACGACGTGATATATTGATTACGCACTCCGAGCATGTCCACGAAGTTTTTTGCGCCTGCATAAGTCTATCGTCGACCTCCGAAATATTGCCACAGTCAAGGTGGAAATAGCCGTTACAACGACCATGGTTTAAGTTTAAAGATACCTGAATAGATCCGGCAGCGCTGTGATTACAAACTGCTCGAGTCAGACGGATGAATGCAATTTGCTAAAGGTCCAAAGTCCAAATCCCAAGCGTCGGATAAACGGAATTTGTCGATTTTTATAGCAAAAATACAAAATCAGGAGGTTTAAACTCACCAGACAGTTACCCATACACTTCAACAGTTTATTTATAACAAAATACCTCACTGTTTAATTCTTAATATGTGTATAACAGGCGCGGCTTCTCAGTAAGGTCATTTGGTCAATGACCCACCTAATTTTAATATAATTATATATATTTTTTTAATTATCAGCTGATAATTATTTTTTTAAAAGTGCGGATGCATTTGCATGCGAAACTCCCCAATTTGTTCAGTTGATGCTGAATACCCGGCCGTATTTTAAATTCACCTTATGGCTGCTTACGGCAATTATGGAACCGAAACCAAGACGGAGCGCGTAGATACGCGCTTTCTAGGAAGTTAAAAAGAGACACATAGCTGACGAAATTGTCGACGGCCGGCCAATGATAGTGCTTTTGGCGATTGCAGGACCGCATGCTGCTTGACCTTTATGAAAACACACTCGAACCGCTCGGAGGAATAAAATGATATATTAGAAGATATTTGGGTTACGGGTTAGACAAACAAAAACTAATAATAATTGGCTAATATTGACATACGCATTGCATTTGCAAAAACTTATCTGAAATTCAGTTGTTAGATTTTATGTACTCTTCCAATGAGAACAGAAAGTGAAAGGTGTTTTTCAACCCTAAAAAGAATCAAAACTTTTTTAAGAAATACAATGGGGGAGTCAAGGTTGAGTACTTTAGCAATGTTAAGTATTGAAAAACCTTTAATTTAAATGAGCTAGTGATTGATCATTTCTTCAAACAGAAGGATAGAAGAATCCATTTGATTTACAAACACATAACTACATTAAAGGTGAGAGACATATCTTATGAATATTATTAAGTATTTTAGTTTTATTTATAATTACCTATAATTTGTTCAGAGCAGTTACCTACAAAGTTTAGTAATAATGAGCACACTAGCAAATCTCACAAGGACATTGCAGTTGGTTGCAACAAGCATTACCTATAAATACATTTGGTTATTTTTTTCTAAAGAAAAAAACATTTTGGGCGTGGCGCTCCGAAAAGTTTTCGACTTCAGCGCTACTCAGGCATGCGCCTCTGTCCACCTAGATTTGACCCACTTGCCAATAAATATACGAGCCGCGACTGGTATATAATAACCGATTTTCTTCGGAGTTAAGAAACATTAACAATGTACTTGTTTAACGCTACGTTGATAAGAAGTATTATGCTAATTGAAGGCAAGCGTAAAAACCTAATTGCTTTAATAGTACATTACAAATAGGTAATTGGTTTTAACCGGATTTCAGGCATTTTATGTAGGAAGAGAAACTCAGCAATATAATTTGTAGTTTTCCATAGATTTTTATATAATAGCAGATAATACTCGTATATTGATATAGTAAGAAAAACTCAATGATTTGACGTATTGTAAACTTGTTCTCTAATATGTTAGACACCAATAAAGTGAATTGAATGATTTTAATAAAAATAAGTTTTTATTGATTACATAATTGATATAAATAAATATTTTAAAGTCCACTTCACTTTCACCAGAAAAATTTCATTTAGTTAATTTGAGCAATTCCATCACGCATGATTTAATGAAATACATCAGCTAAAACGTTCACGCCATTTAATTTATGCTGATGCTCTGCCACCAGCAACGATTATCTCTATCTTGTATTGATTTCGTACCATAATTATTGCTTTAAAAAAGCACTGGCAGAACACAAAGAAAGTAACTTGGCTTTTGAAGCGTTTTTATTTAATATTTAATATAATTTTACAATATCAAATATTACAAAAATGTTAACAATAAATCGGTTTTTATTTTAAACGTAGCTTTATTGCCCCCGATGTTTTATTAGAGTTTTACGAGTGTGTTTATAACGTGATAACAGCAAAAGTATTTTAAAGGGGCATTTAAATATTGGCTGCAACAACCTACTGAGCCTTCGGTGATTCGTGATAAAACTAAAACTGTTTTTTAGGATATATTATTAAATTAATTATCCTTCTGCTGTTATTAATAACAGGTTTATATGGTAATTATTGACGAGTTGTCTCACGGTATTTTTATAAACAAAAGCTATGTTGACGTCAACTATAAGTGGCTACCTGTAAAGAACGTAGGTCAGTTCTCCTGTAGGTTTCCAAGTACCTTTGTGTTTCGTGTAAGTGGCTGTATTGATTAATGACCACCTTCTAGTTATATTTTTCAACTAATACATGATAAACTCGTTAAAGTAGAAAAATTAATCAATATATCTCAAATTATGACAGCTAGACACCCGCTGTCAGACTTCTTTAGGTTGCTGGTCCGCTCTTGTCACTTCGATTGTCGGCTCCTTGGCATCTGACATAATTTTGAAGAGGGGAAGGCGCATTCATTGGCGTAAACACTTTGTATGAAAACTGAGTGATATTGGCAAACTAAGCTGCCTTATCTGGATCTTCAGATTTACCACCGACACATTTTGTAGCTTGATTTTCCTTCACATTCTCCAAATAAAATCTAGATGTATATAATTTTGACATGAGAAAAGAGGATACGTTTTTACAGATGTCAGCTTTGGCAATTTAAAGTTACTATATTAATAATAAGAGGCACTTTTCTGGTTTTTGCACCTCCAAGAAAAATAGTACTTAATTTGATAAACTAGCTGTTTCGAGAATAAAAGAAAAAGTGAAAAATAGTCAACAATCTCCAGTTGTGCATGAAAAAAGCAAAATATCGCAATGAAAAAATATTAAACTACTTGTGAAAATAGATTTAGATCAAAATCAATATAACAACTCTTCCACTTTGATAGAAACTCTGAAAAGCCTGGTGTATTGGAAATTGAACTTGAATCGTTATCAAAATTAGTAAAAAAGTTAAGTTTTCCAGTAATTTTATCTGAACAGCCACAGATAGCGGTATTTATAGAGGAAAAGTGGATATGCTCAAATCGAAACTCCTATAATCGCAAAATATACCAAAAAATCCAAATTATACCCTGTAGATGATGTGTAGATATGGACATGAGGTTCTACTACTGTCACTATATCATTGCCAGTTCAACGCAGTAGAATTGATATGAAATTATGAAAAAATCTGTTTACGATAAAATGGGATAATTAGAACATGTAGAAATAGTTTGGGAAGATGGGTTGAATTATATTACGATAAGTGCTGGAAGAAACCGGTGGAACATACTCAAAAATTAATAAGGGACTGGTGAGATCGACAACGAATACTAGATGCAGAAGTAGAACCGATGATAATTGTCACATTCGAGGACGAATCAGAAGACGTGGATTTCAGATATTATAAGTAAAGAGAGTTTTTAAGTGTATACTTTTTAGTACTCTTAAGTTATACTTTTTGCTTAAACTGACCCCACTGCTTCCGTTACTGCATCCTGAAAACTGACTGACGAATTTCCACTTTCTCTTTTCTTCTCAAAATAGTTATCAGAATAAACATCACCGCATTTTTAGGTAAATGTTAGAACAAATTCAACTGTCTATTATTGTTAGTATTAATATAGGTTCGGTAATTATTGTCTAAAATACTGAAATAATGATTTTTATAGCTTTCCAACATATAATTTTTAGAAAAATAATATTATACAATAATACGTAAAATAATAAAACTATTTGTCCTTTCTCCTGGTATATTTGTAAATAATTATACAACATTTTGGTAGTCTCTATGCTTTCTAATTTTTCGAGAGACCTATTCCGACCTCCATAGTCTATAATTTCGCAAACGTTGTAAAAAAGAAGTTTAATATAAGCGGGTTCACGGTATTTTTTTCGTAAATGCGTGTTTTATGGTGTTTCAAAAACCTGACAAATGTAAGCTAGGCATGTCTGCAGTAATTTTCATGAGAATATACAGGCTGTAACAAATTCGAGGATGACCATTGGGATCTTGGAAACTGTAAGCGATATGAAAATGTTTAAATCGGGGCAAAGTTGCGCATTTTGCGACGCAATACAATGTCGTTCAGAAATTGAAGAAATTTTTAATACTACCGGAGAAATCCGGAAAAACCGGAATTTTGAAAATTGGTTTTTATTTTTTCTGACTTTATTTGAAAAGATATAAATGAAATGAAATAAATGTCACATCATCACAGCTACTTTTTCGTCTCTACAAAATGACGATACTAATTTTACGATCCGACGTTTCGTCTCTGAGCAACCATCATCAACTTTGTTTTTTTAAATAGTAGTTAATGTTTTTTTATACTTAAAAAATTCTAAAATTAATTCCAAATCTAACGATATATCACACTTAATATTTATTTCACCTTTGGAACGGAAAAAATCATCATCAATCCTAGTTGATGATGGAATACGTTGTCTTGTAGAGGAGAAAAGTGATTAGATTAGAATTATTTATTAGGCTATCGAAAATATATTTTTTTAACGAACAAAACTAATTTATTTATCATAATAACATAACATAATAACAATAAAATAATAACATAATGTCATAGTATCATAATACATAGGATATTTTATATTAATTTAGTCAATGTGTTCAAAAAGACCATTTTGTTGAATGCATAAATTCAGCTTTTGAAAAATATTGACCGTATTGTACTTATTATGATACTATGATATTATATTATTATGTTATTATTTTATTATTATTATGTTATGTTATTATGATAAGTAAATTCGTTTTGTTCTTTTAAAAAAATTGGATTTCATCATCAATTAACCTTAATGATGATTTTTTCAGTTCGAAACGTCGAATAAATATTAAGTGTGATATATCGTTGGATTTAGAATTAAAATTAAAGTTTGTTAAGAATAAAACAAAAATTATCGATATTTAAAAAAACAAAGTTGATGATGGTTGCTCAGAGACGAAACGTCGGATCGTAAATTTAATAATGCCATTTTGTAGAGAGAAAAAGTATCTGTGATGATGTGACATTTATTTCGAAATATCTTTTCAAATAAAGTCGGAAAAAAATAAAATCTAATTTTCAAAATTTCGGATTTCTCCGGTAGTATTCGAAATTTCCTCAATTTCTGAACGGCATTTTATTGCGCCTCAAAATGCGCAACTTAGCCCCAATTTAAACATTTTCGTATCCCTTACAGTTTCCGAGATCCCAATGGTCACCCTCGAATTTGTTACAGCCTGTATTTAACAAAAAAATCAGGTCGATTCACCGCTCTAAAAATTAGAAGACTTAAAATATAAAGTACCTCACTTTTTTTGAAACTAAGTTTAATTCCTTTAATTCGGGCATTTATTTACATACGTACCTAACTTCAAATACGGTGCAGTACTTTCACTAACTTCAACGTGACCGCAACTGCAACATCCCGCAGGAATCAATGTAGCCTCGCTTACGCCTCCTGTAGAGTTGAACCATTGTAAGCCATGAATTAGTGTATCGCTGTAAATACCCTGTAAGTCCAAGGTTAGCATGGGATGGTAGCGAAGCTTTTTGTGTGAATAGTATCCTCGTTCATTATTAGATTCTGATACCTAGCAATATAGGAATAAATAAATGTATAAATGAGGCAACACAGATTCTCTTATGGTTGAAAGTCGGATTACTTGGGAACAAGTTAATCGATATTTTATTAATTTCCTGTTCCTGAGCTTTTTTTGGAGTAAAAATGGCAAACGGGCTTGATATAGTGGAATTTTATTAGGAATATTATGAAACTAACCATTAAAGCCTTTCTGATAGTTGAAAAGTTATAACACCAATCAAATTACTAAAAAAAAAAACAATAGTAATAGTTATCTTTCCTTGTCAGAAACAACATGTATTAAATGAAAATATTACGGTCAATCATAAAGGCCTCAATTTGGTAAGTGAAAACAACCTCAGAAGAAAAATGTTTTATATGAGATTCTTTCTAAAGATCGCAAGAGCCTGTACAGGGTGTCCAGTTTTCGTGTGTTTTTCTATGCTAGACCCCTTATTATAAAAGATAGAAAGATGCGGTTTGCGGCTTACTGTTCTATTTTTTTGTGAAACTTTCATTGCCGTGAACCAAATTTTTACAGCCTGCTTAGTTTGTGATATACGGGGCGAAATTGAAAATCATCATTTTTTCAGCCTCGCCTGTATTTCGATAATTTGATAAGCTTTCGATAAGGCAAAAACGGATTCTGATAGATTTTTTTATGTAGAATTCAGTGGCGTACTCAGTTTTTTTCCAGGTGTTACGGATTTTTAGATTTTGGCCAAACTGAATTATTTTTTAATGGAACACCCTGTATATTATTTTCTTATCTTACTCGCTTCCTTAAGGGCTTTTCAAAAATATATAATTCTTTATGTTTATTTTTAGGAAAAGTTTAAAATTTTACATTTTTCGTAAAAAATATAGGTTTCCTTTGTAGTGAGCCGCCACTGTAAATGAAAACGAAATGTATAAAATTATTTTGATTATTTTTTTAGGGTGGGTGGTCACTAAGCTTTAAAATATACTCCTGATAATAGTAATAACATATTTATTCATTTAGTTTTTTTTTATTACATTTTCTATAATAAGTCATAGAAATTGCTCAAATTGCTCCCCATTAAGTTCGAGACACTTTTGACATACTGTTCCGATTCTTCGTAAAGCATTCAAAATCGTCACTGGTCGTCCCTGCAAAAGCCTAAATGTCTGGTGTGTGGCTTCTCGAAGTTGATCAATGTTTTGGTATCGCCTCTTATAAATTTGGTTTTCTATATACCCCCACAAAAAAAAATCTAATACAGAAAGATCAGGTGACCTTGGTGGCCACCTGACAGGACCATTTGTACCAATCCATTTGCTGGGGAAAACGGCATCTAAATACTCCCTCACTATTTGGGAATTATGACTCGGAGCGCCATCTTGCTGATAATATATATTATTCAGATAGGCGAGAGGGACATCTTCTAATATTTCCATCAAGGCGTTCTGAATTATAGCCAGGTGTCTATTTCCTGTTAAAGTCCCTTCATAAAGAAAATATTTAAGTCTAGTGCCAAAAATGAAGCACGACACGCTAAGTCCAAAGCGTCCTTGGCGCTCTCTCGGATAAATTACATGCTCATTTTCTTGACACCAGTGTCTCGAATTATGCCTATTCTGAACCCCAGCGCTCGTAAAATAAGCCTCGTCTGACCATACCACCATTCTTTCAAAATGTCTATAATCTTGCACCATTTGTAGGTACCAATTGCAGAAATTTATTCTACGTTGTGCATCACCGGGGTGCAAATGTTGGACGAGTTTATAGTTGTAGGATTTGAATTTATGTTTCCTAAGTATTAGTTGCGTTCTTGATTTTTTTACCCCCACTTCCTCATAAAGTTTTCTGCATGACGAGGTTGGATTTGCCGTAACGAAGGCCACAACATTTATTTCGTCTACTTCCCTGTTTTCCTTGTTGTAAGACTTTGGCCTTGGTTTGTTGAATGATCCGTACTCAATAAGGTTATTTTGGATTTTTTGAAAAATTCTTTTATCTGGTTGCTGTCTCTCTGGATATCTACGAACAATGTAAAGAGATTACGAACATCTGATAATAAATATTGATATTTAAATAGTAATATCACAGCTTATTCATTACCTACTAACTACTCATCATGCGGCGGTATCCTTTGATTCGGGAAAGTCGAGTGAAAATTTTAGAAGAGGGCCATGACTTAATATTGTTTTAAACGTCTGGGCATCTGAAAAATACTTTTGACAGTTCGTTTAATTTAAAATATGACGTTTTATCGTCTAAAATCCGTTTAAAAACGATTTTAAATGGCAAAATTGTATAAAAATCCGAAATTTCCGATCTTTCTAGGGCAATAGCCGTAGCTTCGGACGAATTTGTCGTGGATTTTGAAGCGGATATTCATTTTAAATTCAGTTCGCTTCGTGTCATTACATTGCCTGAAAAATCACGAGACCGTGGAACTGAACCGCCCAGGGCACTGGCACGTAGGCGCAGTGCCCTACACTCCAACTTTCCAATTTCGGTAGAGATGAGT
>MU182491.1:154338-219875 GCA_016904865.1 Pissodes strobi | reverse complement strand
ACTTTGGGTGCTTAAACAGTATTTTTTAATTTTCTTTTTGGGTATTGTCAAGTCCAGGCACTCATAAACCTTTTGGTAAAACATATTGGTGCATTTCTCTACATCTGAGGCTGTTTCAAGCTCTGACCAATTAACATCTTTTAATAACCTGTACAACAAATAGAAATCACCCTTTGGATAGTCATAAATATGCTCATATGCATTGTTATTTTGATTTAGAGTGCGATTTATAGATATTGATAAGACCATACTCAAAGCCGGATGGTATTGATCTTCATTAAGAATAGGATTGCCGCAATGTTCCAGGTTAGTTATGGGCATATTAGACAGTACAAGATCTAGTTTTCTTCTCATTATATTATTCACAGTATTGAGCTGATCCAAATTATAAAAATTTAAGAAATTATTTAACAACTTACTCTTTTCACAGCCTTCGTTCCCATAGTGTGGTAGGTTAAAATCTCCTAAAATAATAATACTTACATCCCTATCTAAAACAGATTCAAAATATTAAAAAATTGCACATATACATCAATATTAACATTTGGTGGAACATACACACCACACACATAAAAGAATTTCTTTTTTATTTTTATTTTTACCAGTAAGCACTCAAGACTAGAATCACTAGGTATATTAATGGGGACGAGTTCCATGGCCAGGTTCTTCCTCGCTCCTATCAGAATCCCTCCACCTCTTCTTCCATCCTTCCTGTCTTTCCTCGCTATGCTATATCTATCATCTAGGAGCTCTGCATCTTGGAAACCATCAGTGAGCCACGTTTCGGTTAAAACAACTACATCATATTCTTCTGCTAAGAAGTTAGTATAGAGTTCACTAACCTTAGTTCTGAGGCCACGAACATTTTGATAGTATACTTGTAGGTCTAATGTTGATATATGATGTTGCTTCTGACCTAAGGATTCACCTGGGTTGGCGGCAACCTCTTCTTGGCAAAAAACCTGGTGACTACAGCGCCAGTTGGCCATACCTCACGTCGCCATGCATTTTTAAAGTCATCTTGCCTAACTGTAACTTTCATTGACGAGTAGATTTCTGGGTGTTTTGACACATGTCCTTCGCATTGCACATCTGGGAAGTGCGGTTGAAGAAAGGCCCGCAGGTCCTCCGGCTTGGTCCCAGGGGCTAACCTGGTTACGTGAAGCGAAGAAAACTTTGGGATTGCTTGAATATGGTTTTGCTCATCATTCCGTCCCACAACAAATCGGCGAGATCTTCGCGGTCGGGATACTTGCCACTCTCCATCTCTGGACTCAGCCCTTCCTAGCTCTTGTACCTCATTAATCTTGTTGACTGTTTGAGCCTCAATTATTGCTGCATTAACAGCTTTTGTAGAAATTTGGGGGACTTCGGCAACTTTTCTCGCGCCATCGCTATTGTTATTGTTTGGTTTTTTTGACATCGACATTGACGTATTGGATGCAGCGTGGGTTGCATACGTGCTTGGAACCGAGGCCTCGTTGCCGGTTTTATTACTATTATTGCCATTAGCCTGGCTTTTAAGAAAATCTAGTTTTTCTTCAAGCAATTTTATATCTGTATACAACAAGATCTCCTTAGCCCTTAGCTCTGAAATTATCACATCTTTACCTTTGAGCACTTCTTCCTTGGCTTCCAACAGTTTTTGCACGCTTTCACCTTTCATAACCTCAATGTTGACTCCACAGCATTTTACAAGATTATTCTTGCCAACTGCTATCAATCCAGGCACCCTTAATGCACACGATGTATGAAAACATTCATCACAGTTTACGCACTTTGCAATTGTATTTACAACTGTTTTTTGGCAATATTTGCAAGATTTCTGGAGACCGACTTTCGACGCGTCATCATCTCCCGCCATGTTGCCCGACTGTGTTTGTGTTTAGATTTTTTCGTAAAATTTAAAATTCCAAAAATATAGAGGGTGTGTCATTTAAAATAATGAGGCGGATGTTAATTTTTACAGACTCGATCGTTAATTTTTTTTGTTAGATGATCCCTATGGTTCAGATAAAGTCCTAAAGCTTTTAAATTGGACTGTCCAAATAAATATTTTAGCTATCATGCAAAATATAGCCAAAAGCCCAGTATATACATCAAAATATCCAACTTTTAAAACATTGAGAATCATAGATATGAAAAGCCAAATAAGACAGCTTTAACAAATCACTACATGTATAAAAAACGGTTTTAAAATCCTAAAGATAGAAAACAACACATCTCGAAAACTGATGCGGTAGAACGGTAAATCCTCACAGTAAAAAAAGAAGAAACAGAACCCTATCAAATCCACCAATAGCATACGTTTAACTTGTGATGTGACAATTAATATTAACTGAAAAAATACCTTGTCATAGTGTTAATTGCTTGATGAATTCCTACAATTTTTGCTTACCAGGTGAATGCTGTTGTATGACATTTTAAAGTGTCTCTTGTAGAATTTTAGAAAAGTGTAGGGCTTAACAGGCGAAACGTTAAAGTAAACGGGGTAAAACTAAACAAGAGTTTTGCAGACAAACCCAAGAAATTATATAGAGGTTCAGCAACGATATAGGGTGGAAAATTCTGTGTATGCCACCAAAGCTATTTCAAAAAATAAAAAGGCAAAATAAATCTCTTCAAACATATTAATGTTAGAATTGCTAGAAAATAAATTAAAATTACAGCCTTGTTCTTTTTTAAAACCAAAACCTTTTTAACTACAAAAGGAAGTTGAAATGTAATATACCACATTTCATGTCTTAACTGCCCTTCTGTACATATCAGACAAACATCTATAAATATTTCTGGACGTATAGCGTCATATAAAAGTAATTAGAAAAGAAATTGAACATCTTGTGCTTTGGCTGAACATGTAATCCAGGAGAATCTTATGATGGACTGGCAGAATAATCATATTTTATATTGCATTACTAACTTTAATATCAACCATTATTGACCGATATTTATCTTAAGAGGTTGTTTTTCTCTACTCCTATGCGAATCGCTGTTCGAATAAGACCTGTTGGTGTTCCGGGTGAAAGAGCACTGCGAGATTTAATAAATCGAATAAACGCGGATTTCTAGTAATAGAACTGACCTATCTTTCTAGTCGTAACGTAGTTATAGGCTAGAAAGCACCCTTTAGTGGTTATTTTCTTTGTTGCGGGGGCATTGCCCCGATGTACTCTTAAATGGACGGGGATGAAGATACCTTATCCCAGATGTCCGTCGACTCTGATGCCGACAGGCCACTGAATAAGGAGATAACCCATAGAACAATCTCCAAACTAGAGATTAATGCTAGCATCTGCAAAGAATGTGCACATCTATTGCAAATCCTAGGAGCTGCAACCGAGCACAGAGAGGTTAAAACCGCTGCAATGAGAGCGAGAGTTCATTTCAGCGAAAGGCATGCACAATTGAGTAATAAAAGAGCGGCAAAAGCCAAGATAGATACAGGCAGAAGGAAGAAAGATCCCATAAACGACAGCATAGATAGCAATAGCTCGCCGGAAAGCCAAACAACCAAAAAACAAAAACTTGCGGAAAAAGAAGTAGCACAAAAACAGGCGCAAAAAGAGGGCTCCAAAGAAGCAGAGCGATCTAGCTCCAGCGGCGAAGCTCCGCTCCCCTTAAAAGATCCGCCCATACCTCTGTCGGATCCTGCTCCCCTGATTGACGCTAATGAACAAACGGCATTCAAAGTGCCTTTCAAAACAATTCCATTTCGAAAAAACTTTCGAATTGTGAACCTGGACTTCGAGGCACCCACCCCAATACCGACGTCTAATAAATTTCAACCCCTGTCAGACACAGAGGTTGAAGAAACCAGCAGCATTGCGTCGTCTGTCCCAGTCAAACGACAAATCCTGACTAAAACTAAGCCGAAAGCCCAGACGAAGACCAAAACCACCCAACCACCCCCCATTGTAATCAAAGGGAGGCCAGCGGACCATAATTCGCTAAAAAGCGACTTACGAACGATGCAAATCGAGAAATACGACCTGAAATACACTCGTAATTCCGTAATCGTGTATTGTCAGCTAGATAAGGACTGGGACACGCTAAAAAAGCACTTAGAGCGCGAAAATACGGAATATCATTCGTATGCCCAACAAACCCAGAAGTCTCACGCTTATGTCCTTAGAGGCCTAGACGATTATGAATTAAGCGTAAAATCCGTTTACGAAATGAAGAAAACGCTCAGACCACTGTATTTAGTTGTGCTTGATGCAAATGTAACGCTCAAGCACCTAAATCAAAAAGTTAAGACCCTACTAAATGTCAGGATCGCATGGGAAAATAGGCGCAACGTTAAACCACTTATGCAATGCACGAGATGCCAGGCATATGGGCATGCAGCGACTTATTGCAAGCCATAGGTTTCGTGCTCCAAATGCGCAGGGATTCACGAAATCATAAACTGCAATGACGACTTTGAAAAGTGTGCAAATTGTGGGGCAGAGCACCGCTCGATCAATATAGAATGCCCTGTATACCTCTTCAAACTTGAGCAACTGAAACCCACCCCAAAAAGTAGACAGCAACAACAGCAGTACAAACCAGCACCGCCGCCAGCAAGGCCCGCCTGGCAAAATAAGCAAAATGACGCCACCGAGAACGAGAGAGAGTTCAACCGAAGCTTTCCACCGCTCAAACCCACTCAACAAACCGAAGGAAGACCGAAAATAGAAACAAATACACGACAGGTTAGTGGCAATAGCGGTAGAATGTCAACGCAAAATGTAGCTAAACATAATGCTCTAAATAAACCTCCCGAAACTAATATCACGAATAAATTAAATTCTCTCCAAAATATTGTCGATCGAATAAATAATTCGGTTAACCTTGATCAACTTATTTTATGGCTGGAAGATTATGCATTGACGCTTGAAGCCTGCAGGGGCAATCGTATGGAAATACTTCAGGCGTCGATGCGTTTCTTCACAGAAGAAATGAGTAAATATTCATCTTAAATGTATATTAAAGTAGTTAGTTGGAATTGTAATGATCTGCGGTCCAAGTTCATTGAATTTAAGCACTTTTTTTATCATACCAATGCAAGCATAATATTTTTAAATGAAACGAACATCGAGCCGGATTTCGTGCTGAAATTCGCACGATGGAAGGTAGAGAGGTACGACCGCCCACTACGAGGCGGAGGCGTGGGCCTGTCTTATCCGTAGACCCCTAGTATATATAAGAAAATAGTAAACATCCGCTCCCGCATTGAGCATGTGGCAATCGAGCTGGCAAGTGGTCTACGGGTAATCGGCGGGTACGCTCACCCGCGCCTTCAACTACCAGAAGAAGACTTTCTCAATCTCCTTCCTGTGAATAAGCGGACCATCCTGTTGGGGGACTTAAATGCCCTGCACGTCGAATGGGGCGGCAGACCAACAGGAAAGGTCGCTTATTATACGGGATACTGGAGAATCATCCGGACATTGTGTTTCACCGCACTCCTAATCCTACCCACTACGCGGCAAACTATCTTACCACCTCGTTCCTGGATGTCGCAGTTTCCCGAAGAGTGACCAACTACTCTCAGCTTCATGAGCTGAACATTTTGAACTCAGATCACCTGCCAATAGAGATCGGTTTGCGAGGTGGACCGCAACCTACGCGAGACACGTTGCATACATATCGTAATCTAGATTGGCGGGAGTTCAGACGAAGAATGAATGAGTTAACGGTCATTCCAAGGCAAATTGATAGCATCCCTGAACTCGAAAATGAAGTCCAAACCTTAGTGACCAATATCCAGCACGTCAGAGACGCCTTGTGCCCGGTTGTTGAAAGACAAACGTTCACAGAGTTCCTTCCTCAACTCATCCTAGACTTAATCTCCTTTCGAAACCGAAGGATATGGCAGAGAAATAGATCACGAGTCGACAGACTACGTATCACAGCCTTGACGGGAGAGATAAGGACGCAGATCCGCGCTTTCCGCAATGACAGGTGGTTGACTTATGCAAATTCAATAAGTCAGGAAGACGGCTCAATATGGAAGCTCGCTAGACGCGTCCGTGGGACCCCCGTGGATTATCCGGAAATTCATTTTCGTGGTAATACCGTGATTGAAGACCGTGAGAAAGCGGAGGTCTTTGCAGACCACCTAGAGAGCGTCTATGGAGAGTCGCCTGATACAACCCACTTGCATGAGGAAATCACAAACGTTGCGCGCCTGTTCAAGGACAGGAAATACCCTATCCCCCTGTCAATACTTGGCAAGCTCTTGATAACGCCGCAAGAGATCCGTAAAACTCTCTGCCGTCTACCCAAGAATAAAGCTCCCGGCCCCGATGGCATTCCGTACATTCTGCTAAAGAATCTGCCGAATAAAGCCATCGTTCACTTCATGCATATTGCCAATGCAACTGTCCGCCTTCAGCACTTCCCCACTCCCTGGAAAAGAGCTGATATTATACTGTTCCCTAAGCCTAACAAAGATGCTGCCGGCATCGTATCGACCCATTTCACCATTGAATACACTTGGAAAAGTCACAGAGAAACTTTTCTTGCCTAGGATTAGCGGCGCGATGGATGAGCTAAACATCCTGCCACCGGAGCAATTCGGTTTTCGCCGCGGCCATAGTACCACTATGCTCGCGGCGAAACTAGCACAGGAAATTACGAACGGTTTCAATGAAAGTAAGCACACCGCGCTGCTGCTACTAGACATAGAGAAGGCTTTTGACCGAGTATGGCACGATGGCTTGATCTACAAACTATTTGTGGTTCATGGACTTCCATTGCACCTCGGAGCTTTCATTGTGTCATACTTGGAAAATCGCACTTTCTCTGTACGAATCCAAGGTCGTGTATCTACTGTAAGGCCCATCATTTCAGGTGAGCCACAAGGAACAGTATCAGCTGTTTAGTCATTATATAGCTGACTATCCGTCTCATCTCTTGAATTCTTGCGCTTTTTACGCGGATGACAGTGCGATTTCCACACAGTCGTCTGTCGCACAATTGGCAAAGATCAACCTCGAAGCACATATGGGCCTTATATTGCATAGTTCCAAAAATTGAAGATAAACCTCAACGCCTCGAAGACTGAACTTGGCATTTTTACACATAAAACAAAAAACACCGAGGTAACACCTGTGGTCATTAACGGTATTGAAATCGAACCTAAAGATAGCGTTAAATACTTAGGAGTCGTCTTCGACAAAAAATTTACTTTTGCTAAGCATATAGCTGCGATCTGCGAGAAAAACGCAGTCATACGGAAAAGCCTGCATACGCTTATGGCCACAAGGTCATACTTAAGCGCAAGAAATAAGCTTATAATATATAGGGCTATCATTCGCCCTGCTTTAGTATACGGAGCCCCATGGTGCTCTGCGTCTAAAATACATATTAAAAAGCTTCAAACTATACAAAACAGATATCTGCGATCGGCGCTGTGACTGACGGTCTTCGATCGTGTCCGAATCGAAGACTTGCATGCACATCGAATACATCGACCAGTTCATCGAAAGAACATCAAGGAAATTCTTCGAGTTCGGCATAAGAGGATCGCCGCTGACAGCGCGGATTCCAGATGCGAGATATAATCCGCAGAGTACCATACGACATGGGCCCATTTATAAGAATACGCTTCTATTCTATAAAGAACTAGAGCCACCGTGAATGATTAAAACCATCAAAAATTGTAAATATAATGTATATACTGTAGACATTTGATATAAAAAGTAACCAAAAGGCCCTTTTTGCAGCAAAACATTACATGAAAAAAGACACATCGAACATGAGCACAGAAGTGCAGAAACCGACTATACCCAGCGAGACGACTAGTTCTAAGACAGGCCCCACCCACCTTTGTTCGGAGAAGGGGGGCGGGGCTTGTTAAGGGACTAGAGTCTGCTATAAAACGAGTACCCCAGCCGAATCGCGGCAGTATAAACGCAACCATCGAAACACAATGTCCGTCAATGAGCTTGGCTTGCGGGACATGAAAATTCCAACCCTTGAACTGGAAGCAAATAGATTACTTCCAAATTATTGTATATATATGTAAATACATGTAAATATCCATTCATTGTACATAGTGTACATATTAATGTTAGTATTGTCCATCAAGAAGCCGGGTTTTCATGCTTTCCCTGCAAAACACACAAAACCACTTCTTAAACAACGAACACTTCTAACATGCCACTTGGCAAACAAAACCAGACCACGATTGAGAGGCTACAAGCCTAAGTAATCTGACATTCATACCAAATTGCCGCTGACAGTCGCTAATACAGGGCCGACACCAGCCCCCTGCGAACGCAGGTGTTTGTAACGCGTGTGTTGTGGTAGTTTATACAGTGTTATAGACTGAATACAACCGCTCTCAAACTAAATGTAAAAATAGCGATAGTCTAGGTCTACAAAAACATGTAATTTGGAAAATAAATGTTATTAGATTAGGTTGTTTTTCCTTCTCTCTTGTCCAAATAATCCATTATTTATCTTCATTACTGACCTAGATCATAATGAACCAATAAAAATTTGACACGTAAAAATCATAACAAGACAAAATACAAATAATTGTTGCAAAATTTCCAAGCAAAGGTAACTTGATTGAAATAATTAATAGACAAGCAATGTTCTAATAGTATATTTTGCAATGATAATTTAATGATGGCTATTAAGACACGAGCATGACTCGTCTACAGCCCGTATCGTAACGTATGCGAAGGTCCTAATAGCCGTTAAATGTGTGACACTATTTTTCTACGACCAGTCATAATAATGAAAAATAATCTTTACTTTTTTAAACTTACTAAATAAATTGTCTATGAACTGTCAAAATTAATAAAAATTTTAAATCCGGCTGTCTTTGATATTGTCACAAATAGTTTAGGTGGTTGTCGCGTTTTTTAAAAGAATAACGTCTCAGAGAAGAGCCGCGACGCGATTAGTACAATGACAGGGTCTTGACACTTCCCTTAATCTGCCACTGTATGTTCTATTCGTGAGGACACGTCTTGCTTAGTGTGCCGGGGGGTAACTGAGGTAGACCGGAGCCGACTTACGCTGGGTAAGAAAAAATGATAAAGTAAGCACATTTAGTTTATAACAATAACAATGTATTAACGATAAAACTTTAACAATGACTATTGGTCAAAAAATGAGAATCTATTATACCCGATTACTAAGGTGAGCATGTTTTCTCGAACTGAGGTATTATTTATAGGTCTTTGTTTACTGTTTTGTAATTATAGATTTTCTTAAGAGTTGGGTTTTATTTAAGAGCACTAAAATATTTCGCTAAACTTTTTAACTGACTATTTACACTTGTCCTTCTCAGAACTTTGACAAACTTCTTGACTTGACTTTACTGCGGTGGTTGTGAAACCCCTAGTCCTAGCGGTCGTCAAGTGACTAACCGGTACCAGGTTTGGTAAGGAATAAAGGAGTAGAACCTAAAGCAGCTGTCTAGTTAACTTTAACCTGGGAGCTGGTTTTGGTGAGAACAAAGTCTGACGAACTGAAGGTTCGGTAGCGTATTTATATTAAAAAAGTGATGATCATTGCATGCTTAAGGTTGAAAATCGCTCCCGTTGTTTATAGTTTGCCTTTAATGTTTAAAAAATCTCCAAGTTCAAGTTCAAACATATGACAGGGTGATATTTCTTTAGTAGCTTATGCAATTTAATAGATTACTATATTAACCGAATATCACTGTGATGTTGAATTTTGATTGGTTATAGCCGAGTTTTAAAATGAATGAACTTTACTACTTATGATACTGGTAGTAAACGTCTAATAAATCAATTAAAGTATAGGAGTACAAAAAATATATATAATTAACGCTTCAATAATTTCAAAATATATGGTAGATGTATTAGCAGTGTTAGCATATCAGCCAAGGTTTAGACAGACACTATTATTGCCTTCGCGTCTAAAATCCCTAGCCGCTACCCTCCTCTGGATCTAAAATCGACGCTCAGATCTGTCTAACCCTTCGTTAATAATATAGTATAGAATAATAATTAATTTTATTACAATTGGGATACGCAATATGCTAGGTAGTAGTGATGAGCGATATTTTTATACCGGCGACTTTAATCGGTGACTTAAATGGTCACTGTAACTACCGGCGACCTAATTCTCCGCCAAGCAGTGAATCTGGTCGCTATTTTAAAAGTCGCTGACGGAACCGCTGCGCTCTAATCGGTGATAATATTAATGTTTGTTTTTGTTATTTAATACCTATTTTGATATGAATATCAATTCTCCATTCAATTCAGTTTTCAGTTAGATATTTAAAATTACTTAACAGACTTATCCTCGTCGCCGGTCGAGTGGTCTTGTTCGCTTCGCTTTATTTTAATACTTTGAGTTTTTGGTTCGAGAAATGTAGCCCCCTAAACCTCAAAAAACCAGTGACATCTGGAACTTTTTCACGGTTGATGTTGATCACTATGCCCAGTGCAATATATGTAAAAAAAAAATTTCTTTCAAAACAACAAATTCTAATATGAGGAAGCACATGAAAACTAATCATCCTTATATCTCCATTAATCAAAATCCTATAGAGAATCGTCAAACTTCAAATGCAAATGGTAATAATAACGCAATTCCAATAATTAATGACCCTTCTCCTTCCACTTCCAAAGATGAACCTTTGTTAACGCCCGTAAAAGTTGTTCCAGTTTCAAAGCCGATACAACAAAAAATTTCGACGTTGTACCAAGAAAATTGGGAGTGACAGGTAACAAAATTATAACTGACAAGTTGCTAAAAATGTTTACAAAAGACTATCAGCCTTTTAGCATTGTAGAAGATCGAGGTTTTAATGATTTTGTAAGGGCTTTAAACCCTTCATACGAAATTCCTAACAGGCATTCAATTTCAAAATCTTTGATTCCGGCAAAATATGAAGAACGTCTTTTACAATGTAAATCTTTATTAGTAAATGGAAGAAGAGTCTGTATCACTACAGATTGTTGGACGTCTGTTAACACAGAGAGTTTTATTGGTGTTACAGCTCATTTTATTGAAGACAATTTTAAAATTAAATCTGCCTGTAAAGTTTTACCTGTTCATCATACAAGCCTTAATTTAGCAGCGGCTTTAAGAGAAATTGCCATAGACTGGAATATACACGACAAAATTATTTTAGCAGTGTCTGATAATGGTGCCAACATTAGAAGTGACATCACAAAGGAACTTGGATGGAAATATTTTGGGTGCTTTGCGCATTCATTGAATTTAGTAGTGGCAAATGGATTAAGTGTAGGGTTGCCAGACGTCCCGTATTTCCCGGGACGTCCCGTATTTTTGCCATAAATTTAATTGTCCCGCCGGGACAGCTGATGTCCCGTATTTCGGCAATGTGCTGGAAAATGCCAAAATCGATAAAAAAAATGCACGCCCGACGCTCATATATTTTATTCTTAACCATCTACAGAAGTCCTTTCGCCTGACGAATTCTGGGCTTGCGTAAACACATTTCTGACCAGTAGATGTCTTTATTACTCTTTATGGTCCAGGGGATTGATTTCAGTGGGTCTCGTGGCTCAGTGGTTCAGTGCTGTGTTTTTGATACGGCGGCCTGGGTTCGAATACACGGGCCAGGCATGCTTTTTTTAAAGGTTATGTTTGTAAAACTTTTTTTTCTTGATTCTGGGCATGCCTTGGGCATCGGTAAAGTAGCATTTCAAAACGCAAACCCCGGACTAGTCAGGTGGTGGAATGCTCCTCGCAAGCTGTCTTTATCCGCTAATCTGACACTTTACTTACACTTGGTTTTGTTCGAGTCTGTTCGGTGTGACTACAATAGCTATATTCTAAAATATTGTACTTAAACATCACTGTGATTGATGGAAACATTTTGTGTAGACTAATGTAGTCATTGTAGCCACATCGTCACCAAACAGGGCTTGTATTTTGTGACTATTTCGAGGGATACTAACAGTTTGATATATTTGTGAAAACTAACAACGGAATCCTAATACTCACTCAATCGGCATTAAAATATTGATTGACTCATTTGTTTTGGTGTATAGAATGTAATTTGTAGCTTTGGGTTCGATTAAAACATCATCAAATTTGTCTTGTTTCATTTGTCCCGGGCAAAACAAGAAAATCCCGTATTTTTGATCATTTGTCCCTTAATGTAACAAAAAAAATCTGGCAACCCTAATTAAGTGTAAGCGACGACATAACGTCGTTGATTTCGAAAATAAAAGTTATTGTGGGTCATTTTAAAAGAAGCGCCATTTCCAATGAAAAGCTAATGACACTACAGACAAATTCTGGAAAAGAACCATTGAAGCTTCTCCAAGATGTTGCTACTAGGTGGAATTCCACTTTTTATATGTTAAAACGGTTCATCGATTTAGAGGAATATATCCGAAGTACTATTGCAGTGATAGACAAAGATTTACCGATTTTAACACAAGAAGAGTGGAAAATATGTTACCAACTATGCAAAGTATTGAAGCCATTTGAAGGGGTCACAAAAACTATTAGTGGAGAAAAGTATGCAACCGGCTCTTTAGTAATGGTTTAAAAGCAGTATGTCAGACTTTACTCAAAAATGAGTTTAATGAAAATGTAAGGCTAGTTTGGGTTAGTTTGGGTTAGTTATCCGTGTGGGGAGCTTTCCAAAAAACTGTTTCTTTCGATTCAAAACCTAAATCAACAGCAAATTCTCAAGCGATAATTGAGGTGCAAAGATATTTAGAGTGCGATTTAGTGCCGCGTTCGAAAGATCCTTGCGAATGGTGGAATGAAAACAAATATTATTATCCAGTCTTAAGTGACATTTTTCGCGATATATTTTATGCCTTAGCTACTTCAGTTCCATGTGAACGACTTTTTTCAAAGGCGGGACAAATAATTACAGAACGCCGAAATCGAATTAATTCAAATAAAGCAAGCATGTTGATATTTTTAAATGCCAATGAAGGTATTTATTTTTTTATACTTTGATTTTCCGTTTTTATTTTTTCTTATATTTTAATTTTTTATATTTTAATTATTTTTTGTATCCATTTTTGCGAAAGTACTTTTATTTCTTTGTTTTTCACACGTCGTTTGTTTCTCTTTTTATAGGTATAAAAAACGTAAGATAATATGACATTATTTTATGTATTTTTTATGTATACAAATATGTACTTATTACAAATATTTACAATATTGATATATTAATAATAATTTGTAAAATATAATCTAATTCTAATCGTTTTTCTAATTTTTCTACTATAACTGTTCTATGATTATTACACACATTCTTATCATTATGTTCTACAAAGCGTATAGGTAAGTTTTTCTTTAAAAAACTCTGTGAATAAATTGTTTTTAAAAATAATTAATTTTATATATTGATTATTTACTTAAATTCCGCATCTGCATAAAATGGACACATTATTATTATAGTTTATAATTAATTCTTGCCAAAGTGAACACAACTTTTAATCAATTTTACCAACTTGCAAAGCGTAATGTCTAATCTATAAGTATTTTAAATAACTAAACTATTTCACGGCGGCGGGCGGCTGATATCTGCTATTGATTTAATATTTATAATGTGTTTGTTATTGTTATGATATTCGTGTCTCGACTCTTCGGTACTCGGAATAATTAAGATAAGGATGGTACGTCGCTGTCGCGCCCTGGCAACTGCCAAAGTTTACAGATGGTTGGCAGAGTGAAACAGCGACCTAAGTCACTGCTAAAACAAACGGTGACTTATAAATCACCGTCGCCGGTATACCGGTGACCTAAAAATAACCGATAAGCTCATCACTACTAGGTAGCCACTAAAAGACTGAAATGGAATAACTCAACTAAATACATTATTGTGATAAATAAACTGGACTTTAGAATGTTATGCTTAATAGGTCACCAAATCTAGAAATTGACAGCACCAACAACAATAAACCGTTAATTTTAAAAGCTTTTCGCTTCGTTAAGTAAAAATCTATAAATCTTTTAATATATTTTGTTGTTTTATCTATACACAACATACCTTAAAGGTTATAGAGGCCCGATCAACATACAAGCCTAAATGCAAAGTGTGTCCCCTGTGACTTTTAAGTTCCTCATGATCCCATTCATCTTCCCAAGGAGCCGGTAAAACTGAGGAAACATATGACCACGCCCAACCAGTCCATGTCACACCATCTTCTTGATTTTCTGTAACAAATATAAATATAAATTTCCTTAAGAAGGAACTAAATTTTGTTTCATTTTTACTTCTTCACAGTGGGAACTAGTCACAAAAATCATATAACGCTCAGAAAACCTATTTCACTGATTATTGATAAATAGTTTGTACTGACAATTTAAACTAAATACACAGGACTTTAGGACTAAACTAAACTGGTAAACATAAGGGATACTAAACATTGTAAAAGCTCGGGCATAAACTCAAAGTGTAAGTTTTACCTAATCACACCAATACTTCATGGCAGACATAATCTTAGTTTTTAGTAATAAGCGAATAAATCATAAACATAAACTCAAGAAACATCACTAAACTGATCATATAAGCTGGTGACAAATATTTATTTTCTCGAGTCCAACCATAACATCCAGTTCAGCCAAAGTAGAGTATATTAGAAACTTATACAATATATTAACTTACAATAGTATAAACAAAATCATACTAATTATTATAAGCTTTTAACCTACAAGCATCCAGGACACCATCATAAGGAATATTTGTATTTTGAAACCCATTTATATCAGTAACTACATCTATCTATCATTAGGCAACTCTTTTTAATAAGGTCCTCGATACTTAGGTATTAACTTTTTGCTCACACCAATAGGATTGTCAACATTAGAAACCATAACATAATCACCCACTTTAAAAGGTCTTGTTTGTTTATGTTTCCTATAATAGTACAATTTATTTTCAAGTTGAGTCTTTGCAATATTATCTGAAGCCTTATTTCTAACTAACTGGATGTCCTCGGTTTCATTATCTATCAAATTGTCTAAAAATAATTTTACATTATCATTGATTTTCCCTATTTGATCTCTACCAAATAGAAGTTTAGCAGGTGTGAAACCCGTAGATCTATTTACAGTGTTGTTGAAACAAAATTCTACATGAGGTAAAACTTTATCCCAACTTTCTTGTATTTCATCAGACAGCTTTGCAAGCGTAGGAGTTAATGTTTTGTTTATGATTTCAATTTGTCCATTAGCTCGCGGTGCACCAGCAGCAACAGCAATTTACATTATTGTCATTCAAAAAGGTCTCAAATCTTTCTGACATAAAACAAGAACCACAATCAATAATGATTTGTTTGAGACGGCTATATGATTGAAAGGAGGACTTTAAATGCTTTATTACCTCATCCGTAGAAGTTGATTTACAAGGGTAGAATCTTATATATTTCATGAAAGCATCCACTACAGCGAAGATATGCTTATTTCTAGCCTGGCCGACTGTATTCAAAGGGCCATAATGGTCCAAATGTAAACACTCAAAAGGAGTAGTACCTTTCGGAATAGTATGTAACATAACATACACTCTTTTTTCCCTGCCTTGGGGTTGTATTCTATGCACTTCAGACAATTCTATATGACTTTTAATCCTAGATTTTACTTTTGGAAAGGTTCTAGTGACTAAATCATGAGTTTTATCGACCCCTACATGGCCAGTTTGGTTAGGATATGTGTGAAGTACATTATATACTATATCTGAAGGAACATAAAAGATAACTTTACCATTAAACTTACGTTACACAAGGCCATTGACTAGTTCAAAAAATGGATGTTCTGAACTCTCTAATAGAGTTTTAATTCATTGAATATCTACATCAGTTGATTGTTTCAAAACTAGAATTTGTTCAAAACTTTTACCCTCTAGAACCAAAATATTATGCAATCTACTAAGACAATCAACGTGTTTAATTTTAGGGTTAGGTCGATGTTCAATATCATAGTCATAATCTTGATAGGGTAAGCACCATCTCATAATACGAGGTACAACTTCTTTTTTGGCCTATGTTAACCGAAATCTATCACATCAATAGCATTTTTAAAATCGATTCCCTGTAAATAGGAGTAAAGTTTTTTAATACCATACACTACCGACAGTGTTTCGAGCTCATAGCTGTGATATTTACCATCTTGGTCAGTAGTTCTCTTAATTAGTATTTATGTTTACAGTTGGTTTGTTAGTGATAGCATCATCAATTAAAAGTATCTCATTTATTAAAAAATCAGAGTGCGATACTTTAATCTTTATCTGGACATTGTCTTTGTCAAATATTATCTCGTCAATATTAGGACTATACATAAAGTCACGTCCCAATAAACAGTCACTAAACATTGTGTTATTGTCTACAACATAAAATGAGAGACCTTTAATTTTTAGAATTGATTTATTAATGTCTGAAAAATAATTATCTTGCAAAATTGGTGTGAACAAGATTGTGGCACAATGTTCTTTTTGATCATAGCAAGCAAATTCTACATCTAACCTGAATGCTGATGTTAAGGTTTGATCCTTAGATTCTGTAACTTGTTCCAATACCGTAGGTTGATTGTCTCTTGACATACCATTCTTTTCTCTTGGGCAATCACGAATCTGATGATCTCTTGGCCTACATTCGAAACAACTGCCAAGCTCTCGTTTCGGTTTTGTACACTCTCTTGAAGTATGTCCAACTAAACTGCAATTAAAGCACTTGATGGGTGTCGCCGGATTTGATGCTGAATAACTAGGCTTCTTATTCAAAAGGGCATTAAAACGATTCGCTAAAGGAGTAGTCCGAACAGCTTGATTTCTTTCTGGATCTGATAGAGAATTCATTACTCGTGACACATCTTCCAGACTATTAAACTCTCTAAAGGAGGGTTTTAAATCCTTCTATCATATAAGTAGTAATGTCTTCTTCTGGTAAATTTAATTTGTTGCCAAGCATAACTTTATCGGTGATATAATCCACAAATTTTTCATTTCTTCCCCACTTTCGGGCTCCAAATTTCGTAACAAAGTTACAGCATCCTCTGCACAACTAAACACTGATATTATAGTCGTTTTGAAATCTTGAAGAGACAGAGCTACATTTTCTGGCCTCGAATGCAACCACGGTAAAGCTTTACCATCTAATTTCTTGACTACTGCCAACATTAGTAAATTATCAGATACGGTATATAAATCAATGATGCGCTCGATGGTTTTGATCCAAACATTCACATCTTCGCCTTGGACAGTTGAAAACTTCGGTATCAAAACTGAAATATCTTGAAGGGACGCCTCCGACGCGCTCACGTTAGTGTTTGAATTTACCGCAGCAGCAATAAGTTCTTTAACACTTACTAAAAGAATATTATTCCTTGGGGCCACCTGCGGTGGTTGAAAACCTAATCCATAAACATCTTCCTCCAAATGAAATTTCTGCCTCAACCCCACTCCTGAAGATGTTAGCAGCTGTTGGGATTGACAGAAAAACAGCACTACTTTTGAGCAGACTGTATTAATCAATAAAAATTTAAAAAATCCAAAATTAAGCGTTCACATATTCACAATCTTTTATACCCCCCACCCCATTTTATATCCTCCCACTTACCATTCTTACCAACAGTTCCGACAGTGCTGCCAAAACTACCAGAAGTCATCACTTTAGGACGCGTAATTCATTCCAAAATGTGGCGCGGATTTAAAACTCTACACATGTCATGTGTGTGTATGAATTCCTTAACGTGAAGGAACCTGTGAAAGGATTATTTTGTAATCCGTTAAAGGGTTTTGATTAGGTAGATTGGGAAATCTTGCTATGTAACTTGCAGAGTTGTGAATATGGTGGTCCAGCATTGGCACCTAGAGTCGGAGCCGGATGATTCTTAACAGAGTAGTATACACATTTGGGTTGGGTAACCCCAACTTGTTGAGCTTTGAGCTTTGGGCAATAATCCGAGGGTTGAATAATGCTCGAATAGACTCAAGGTACACTAATCTACTTAAAAACATACCTATACAAAGAGGCGACCATAACAGTTAAAATGCAAGAAGATGTAACAACCAATCGAATACCAATTAACAGAGGCGTCCGACAAGGAGACACAATATCGCCTAAGTTATTTACCCTCGCATTGGAGGACGTATTCAGAAGACCAGATTGGGACAAAAAGGGCCTGCGCGTGGATGGTAGATATCTGAGCAATTTACGCTTCGCCGACGACATAGTTTTAATCAGCAGTAAGAAGGAACAACTTATTGAAATGTTGGCAGACTTAAAGAGAGAGTCGGAAAAAATCGGTTTAAAAATGAACATCGATAAAATCAAACTGTTGACTCCAGATCCCGGCGACGTACACCTAGAAGGACAACAAATAGAGAAAGTCAACGAATACATATATTTAGGACACATCATAACACTGGGTAAAGAAAATCAAACAGCCGAAATAACAAGGCGTATTCGACTAACATGGGCTGCTGTAGGAAAATTGGGAACAACATTAAGAAATCCAACACTTCCTATCAACCTAAAAAAGAAGGTTTTCAACACATGTATTTTGCCAGTCTTGACTTATGGTATGGAAACAATGACTCTCACAGTTAAAAGCGCGAATAGACTAAGAACAACACAACGGGCAATCAAAAGAACTATGTTAGGGGTAAGCCTAAGGGATCATATACAGAATGAGGAAATTAGAAAAAGAACAAAAGTCGACGATGTTATAGAGCACATCGCACGTCAGAAATGGTGTTGGGTGGGGTATGTGGCACGACAGGACAATGACAGATGGACAAGACATATAATACAGTGGCGTCCAAGGCAACATAAAAGAAGTGCTGGTCGCCCACAGAAACGATGGATCGACGATATAAGAGAGATAGCGGGAATAAAATGGCACCAGATGGCACTGAACCGATGCGAATGGATGCAGCAACGGGAGACCTACGTCCAGGACTCAGGAGTGGATGCAGAAGGGTTGCTGAAAGAAGAAGAAGAAGAACCCAAACTCAGTGGTTCAGTTCGTAGTACCTTAACGGCAAACGCTTAATGGCATCAAGTTCAAATCCTCCGTTCAGTCAGAGCGTATTGTACATCTACGGGAACCACCTTGGATGTCTTAACCCAGTATACCTAACACCCATTCAATCGATAGTACATCTACGGGAAATAACTGAATGATCCCTTCCCCGAAATAAGTCAGTTTAAAGTAAAAGTCACCTATGTTGGGGTTTGGAACCTTCGGCAACATGCACTAAAACGGAGTTTTATCCACAATACCGAAACAGAATTATTGCACTCGACGCGCGTTTCGCTAACCATGTTAGCATCATCAGGAGATGATTAAAACTAAATTTAAAACTCTACCTAACTCGCTTTTATACTAAATGTTTGCTTAATCAAGCGGAACCAAAGGAACCAATCCTGGAATCCCACTAGTCACGCTTGATCAACCAATACAATGGACTATACGGAATAGGCCCTCTATCTCTATTTAAACTATTCTTACATTTAATAATTTCCATACTTTCATATGCATCTAATAATCTCCTATCAGTTATATTATGAATTAATTTTAAATTGCTAATTGTTATTCTATGATTGTTATCAAAAGCATGCTCGGCAACGCTTGATTTTTCTGTTCTACCATACTTTAAATGAGCTATGTGTTCCTTGAATCTCGTTTGTATAGATCTTCTAGTTTGCCCAACATATTTTTGGTTACAATCCATGCATCCAATTTCATATATTCCACTTCTTTCTAATATTTCAATTTTGTCCTTTGGACCACCTAATAATTTCTTAATGTTGAACTGAGTTTGGTATACTAATTTTAAACCTACTTCCTTGAAGGCTTTTTGAAGTCCTCTAGTATACTGAGGATTATATGGTATAGAGACATATTTTGTATTTTCATCCTGATTGACGAAAGAAGTGGAATCACGAATGGTCTTTCTAAACAAATGCCTATTAACTAGTCTATTTATTAAGTTAGTATCGAAACCATTAACTTTCGCTATATTCTTAATTGTCTCCTTTTCATTATTAAATCTTTCTCTGCTGAGAGGAAAGTTAACCATACGGTGTACCAAAAAATGAAAGCTGGCCAATTTGTGTTGGTCGCAGTGGAAGGAGTCATTAGGAATATATCGGTTAGTGGCAGTACTTTTTCTATAAATATCAAATTCTAGTGTGTTATTATCGTTCCTAATCACTAAAGTATCCAAAAATGGAAGTTTGCCATTGTTCTCGACTTCATAAGTAAATTTAATGGTGGGGAAACGGTTATTTAGTTTGGTTACAAAATCTTCGATATTAGCGGTTTTTGTGTCGAAAATCGCGAAAATGTCATCCACATACCTGTACCATACCCTTGGAAAATATTCGAATTCCTGACTGATTTCATTTTCAAATTTACTCATGAAAAGTTTAGCTAAGAACGGCGATAAACAGTTGCCCATTGCCGTGCCTTCAAGTTGTTGGTAATAGTTATTTTTATATTGAAAATAATTTTGATCCATGCAAAGTTTGGTTAAAGTTAAATATTCTTGTTTGATTTCGTTATCAAAACTGTTCATCTCAAGTAATTCCCCAAGGTATTGCAAGGTCTGTGGGATTGGTACACTAGGGAACAATGAGCAAACATCAAACGAGATTAAAATTTCACCTTCCTTAAGGTTCGTACCTTTAATTTTGTTTATGAAATCTAAAGAATTTAGTACTCCTGAGTTCTGTTGTTTTATAGGTAAATTTTCAAACTGGTTTGCTAGCCACTTGGATATATTATAAGTTGGCGATCCTATTGCCGAGACTATGGGACGCATTGCCTTCCCAGGTTTATGAATCTTGGGAAGACAATATAGTTTCGGCATAGTAGGATTGCTCACAGATAATTTGTATTTAATTTGATCAGAAATAAGGTTGCTACATTTCTTCAAAGTGTTTTTAACTTGTGTTACCATCTTGGATAACGGATTCCTTGAGATTTTGTTATAGGGCCCGGATTCTATTAAATTATCAACTCGTTGAAAATATTCGCTTTTGTCTAATATAACAACCTTATTACCTTTGTCAGCTTTTAGATAGAAAACATCTTTCTCCTTTAATCTCTTGATTGTATTTTTTCCTTTTCCAGGACGAGAGTTAACATTATTATTAATTAAATTTTTTGAGATCTGATTCCTGCATGCTTCTCTAACAAATCCTTTAGTAGAGTCAGGAAGATGTTGAATAGAGCTTTCTATATTAGCTACAATATCAAGTAAGTTATCCTTTGGTGGAGGCAATGCAAAATTCAGACCCTTATTTAAAAGATCTAATTCATCTTTTTCAAAAGATTGAGTAGATAGGTTTTCCACAATGCTTACGACTTCCTGAGAACTGTCAGACTTAGGATTCATTTTCCTAAGTTTTTTAAGTTTTTTATTGATGGATGACATTTTCTTGACGTATTTTGTATCAATTACTAAAAACATCTTTCTCTGGAACTCGTACCATTCTTCATGCTCAATATTTGTTAATCTAAATGTTAGTTTTTTATAAAGTCTGTATGCTTCTAATTCAAACATACTTCGTTTACTGTACAAATTTTTGATTTCTAAATCTAGCCACTTTTGTCTGGCAAAAGAACGTACTTTTTCTGTAACTGGAGAAGATTTAGGTAAAACAATTTTAATAAAATTAGGGAAAACATTACATTTTTTACAAGACTTTAGAAACCAAATATCTGCACTCACTAGCCTAATCATAGTAGAAAACTTACGATAAAGGTTAAGTTCCGCTGACCGTGAAGCCATCTCAACTATGTTGGGGTTTGGAACCTTCGGCAACATGCACTAAAACGGAGTTTTATCCACAATACCGAAACAGAATTATTGCACAATCAAGAGATTAAAGGAGAAAGATGTTTTCTATCTAAAAGCTGACAAAGGTAATAAGGTTGTTATATTAGACAAAAGCGAATATTTTCAACGAGTTGATAATTTAATAGAATCCGGGCCCTATAACAAAATCTCAAGGAATCCGTTATCCAAGATGGTAACACAAGTTAAAAACACTTTGAAGAAATGTAGCAACCTTATTTCTGATCAAATTAAATACAAATTATCTGTGAGCAATCCTACTATGCCGAAACTATATTGTCTTCCCAAGATTCATAAACCTGGGAAGGCAATGCGTCCCATAGTCTCGGCAATAGGATCGCCAACTTATAATATATCCAAGTGGCTAGCAAACCAGTTTGAAAATTTACCTATAAAACAACAGAACTCAGGAGTACTAAATTCTTTAGATTTCATAAACAAAATTAAAGGTACGAACCTTAAGGAAGGTGAAATTTTAATCTCGTTTGATGTTTGCTCATTGTTCCCTAGTGTACCAATCCCACAGACCTTGCAATACCTTGGGGAATTACTTGAGATGAACAGTTTTGATAACGAAATCAAACAAGAATATTTAACTTTAACCAAACTTTGCATGGATCAAAATTATTTTCAATATAAAAATAACTATTACCAACAACTTGAAGGCACGGCAATGGGCAACTGTTTATCGCCGTTCTTAGCTAAACTTTTCATGAGTAAATTTGAAAATGAAATCAGTCAGGAATTCGAATATTTTCCAAGGGTATGGTACAGGTATGTGGATGACATTTTCGCGATTTTCGACACAAAAACCGCTAATATCGAAGATTTTGTAACCAAACTAAATAACCGTTTCCCCACCATTAAATTTACTTATGAAGTCGAGAACAATGGCAAACTTCCATTTTTGGATACTTTAGTGATTAGGAACGATAATAACACACTAGAATTTGATATTTATAGAAAAAGTACTGCCACTAACCGATATATTCCTAATGACTCCTTCCACTGCGACCAACACAAATTGGCCAGCTTTCATTTTTTGGTACACCGTATGGTTAACTTTCCTCTCAGCAGAGAAAGATTTAATAATGAAAAGGAGACAATTAAGAATATAGCGAAAGTTAATGGTTTCGATACTAACTTAATAAATAGACTAGTTAATAGGCATTTGTTTAGAAAGACCATTCGTGATTCCACTTCTTTCGTCAATCAGGATGAAAATACAAAATATGTCTCGATACCATATAATCCTCAGTATACTAGAGGACTTCAAAAAGCCTTCAAGGAAGTAGGTTTAAAATTAGTATACCAAACTCAGTTCAACATTAAGAAATTATTAGGTGGTCCAAAGGACAAAATTGAAATATTAGAAAGAAGTGGAATATATGAAATTGGATGCATGGATTGTAACCAAAAATATGTTGGGCAAACTAGAAGATCTATACAAACGAGATTCAAGGAACACATAGCTCATTTAAAGTATGGTAGAACAGAAAAATCAAGCGTTGCCGAGCATGCTTTTGATAACAATCATAGAATAACAATTAGCAATTTAAAATTAATTCATAATATAACTGATAGGAGATTATTAGATGCATATGAAAGTATGGAAATTATTAAATGTAAGAATAGTTTAAATAGAGATAGAGGGCCTATTCCGTATAGTCCATTGTATTGGTTGATCAAGCGTGACTAGTGGGATTCCAGGATTGGTTCCTTTGGTTCCGCTTGATTAAGCAAACATTTAGTATAAAAGCGAGTTAGGTAGAGTTTTGAATTTAGTTTTAATCATCCCCTGATGATGCTAACATGGTTAGCGAAACGCGCGTCGAGTGCAATAATTCTGTTTCGGTATTGTGGATAAAACTCCGTTTTAGTAAAGTAAAAGTCAATTATTTAAAAACAAAAATAAACCAAAGTAAATGCGTGGAGCTGTAAGTGAACAAAGAAAACCTCTTAAATTCAACGGAACTTAAAACTGCTTTCCAGAAAACCTCTTACACTCAACGTAACTTATATTAAGTATATTAAAATAAGCCTTAAATCAATGTTTCAACTTAAGTCGAAAAAGGACCCGATGGCCATTCCCTAACAAAGAGACATTCGAATCACGGTCTTTTGATTATCATACTATTCCAAGTCGCCAATAGACGTACATTTGTTTCGAAACTATTTTATATTGTTCATCACCATCTGAGTTATGCAACCTGCAAAAGAACTATAAGCAAGCAGCTAATTTTCTCTGTGACAATATCATTCATCGATTTGCCATGTCTCTGTCCACACAATTTTAAAAATAAGTCAAATTCGACCAATTAGAACAATAAGAATTGTTTGAAGTTTTAAGTATTTTTTAAGTATGTAATATCTTGTGTTGTATAACGTGTTATGTACTTTTTCAACTAAGAAGATTGTTCCTTTAGTATATGAGATAGCTCTTCTTACCTCCTCTGTTATCCGTAGAACTTCCGGCGCCATCAGATCTAGGGTCCACATCGGACTTTAATTGTTTTTGCTGAAGGGCATAAAGTAACATAAGCAAACGCATCAGCATTGGTACTTGCTGCTCGGTCATACTGAATTCCATGCTGAAATTCAATCGCTTTTTTATTATGCATCTTTGACAAATCAATAAAACACTTCTGATGGGATGCGTTAAGCTTTAGTATCCTTAAAATTGAGCAAAAGTTGTCCATATAGGTCAAAATGAAATTGAACTAATTTGGCACAATCAGTATCTATCGATTTTTTTAGTGAATCTGCTAAAATTTTAGAAAGTGACGTTGACAAACTAATAAACTCTAGTAGGAAAGCGAACTGTATGGAATTAAAGTAATTCAATTAAAACAGTCGATAAACCTTGCCAGGGCAAAATTCCATTGTTAGTAATGTAAATAGACATCACTAAAAAAATATGCTAAAGTTACCGTACAGAACACAAACTAATTTTAATTATACATTCGAAGCTTGGTGATGTGTAATTGGGTTCATATCTCTTTATTTTTGATATGGTCCAATTCCCATTATTATCTATAAGTTTACGAAAGCAAATAAATGCACACAAAAAAAGTTGACCCTTTTGCTCAATTTTAATTGTACCAAAAAGTAAACCAACTTACTTATTACAGTATATATCTAATCTTGTGGTAGAGGCTACATTGGCAGTTGCAGAATGATAAAGTCTTAATAAATGCATGGTCACCGAACACCTACAAAACAGAGTACAAAATTTATTCCACATAGTTTATTTAGTGGCGCTTCATAAACAATTATTGAGTTAGGAGCTATATAACGTATTAATGACTTAAGCAATAAAGTCGCTAATGAAATATGAATTAAAACAGAACTTTCATAAAATCGTCATATTTTTAGATCGTACACAAACTGATAACTTGGAATATGTATTTGATTCTTGAGGGTCTTCCTGGATACTGAAGTAGTCTAGTAGCTGTCGAGCCTCTCTTCAAACGATACTGAAAAATAGCATATTCCACGTCAAAATAATCCAAGGTCTTCTGGCTTCTGGTCACTCGAACATCCACAACCGAGTGACGGGAATTCAAGGAAAAGCATTGAGAGTCTTTTAAGACAAATAAAGCAAATAGTTTTGTTTTTAGAAAAAAATGGATAAGAAAATACTTAAATATCCGAAAGGATCGATGAAGCAGGCGGCTCTTCAGTCAGTATTACCTGTAGCATTTTCCGCACAAAGAAGCGAGTAACAGAAAAGAAACAAGCTTCAGAAAACGTCAAGGAAAAAGAATATTTAGTTTCAAACACAGATTGAGGAGGACGTTAATGATAGCAGCAAATAGTCGTAAATTATTAGGAGCAAATTTGGAAAAGAATGCTTAATTAAGTAATGCAAATTTAAGGAATTTACCAATTTAATTTAATTTAAAAAACAGAAGTATTTCTTACAAAATAAATTCAAAATTGAATTTAAAATTATTCTATTCTTCACCAAAAGCACGGATTAGCACGAATACTTTCCGGCCAGCAGATTGAAAAATAAAACTGACGGTAGAGGGAAAACATTTAGACGGAAAAATTGATAAATGTAGTTAGAATTACCCTATTCGCATGAATTCTTATGAGTCAATAGATTTTGCTGTAAAGTATAAAGGGGAAGAAATTACAATAAAACATCGAATGGGTTCTGAACTTGGACATTTTCCACCACATATAAGGATCAGGAAGAATTTCTATGGGTAGCAGATTCGTCTTAAAAAATAAATTGGGAGATTGGCGGAAACTACCCTATTCTTCAACGCGATAATTCTTACAGGCCAACATACCTTTGATGCAAAAAACAATTGGGGAAGAGTGCGGGGCAAAAAAGCAAAAATTGCTTTTAGAACTGCCCTATTTTCAACCACATGCAGTTATCAGCAAGATTCCTACATGTGAACATATTTTTCTTTTCAAGTAAAATTCAAAGAATTGGGCGGGAGGGAATTATACAACTAGAATTGCATTTAACTACCTACCCTACTTCCAGGCTAAGCACGCATTAGCAGGAGTAATTTCGGCTCAGTAAATTTTTCTTATAAAACGAAATTGAAAAAAATTGGACAAAAATTGAGATGTGCATCACCATATTCTTCAACACATGCAGACGCGCGAATCCTTACAAGTCAACAGATTTTTGATTGAACACAAGATTGGGGGAGTGAGAAGGAAAAATTTAGAAAAAAAAACAGAAATATTGTTTGCCCCCTGCTTATCAGTCGCAATTATTATTATTTTTATACTACTTTACATTTTAAAACTTGTAACTCGAATATATTAATAATTATATCTTATATACAATTCTTAAAAAATATGAAATACAAACTCTCTAACATGGAACTGGATTAATTCCTCTTACGGAATGTGTGTATTTAATCGAAAAACATTTATACAGTCATAAACCAATCATAAACGAATAAAGAAAAAGTATCAAATTGTTCGAACTTGTATCGTTGTGGTCTCTGCTAGGTGTGGTCAGTTAATCTTTTTTGGCAAAAATAGTACGCAACATTGACATACTAGTCGCATAAATAACTACTAATAAACCCTCTTACCTATATAACATGGGTTCCTGATAAATTTCGATTTTTCCAGAAGCGTTTCTTTTATCCAGACATAGAGTAAGATCATTGACACTTATCACTTTTCGAAGAATGACTTGAGCTGGAGAAAGATCTACAAATTAGTTTTGTAATACACAAATTACAATAAGTAAAACTACGAATATCTGTAAAAAAACACAACACACCAAACAGTTATTAGAACAGTGATAATACTATATTATTACACAACAAAAAATTATTTCGTAGTCTATTGAACCTTCCTTAAATTCTTAAATAAATTTTTACATGACACATATATTTACAATACAAATATAGACGGGTTTAGATTCAAAAAAAATAGACAATAATTATAAATAAATGTAGCTGTATTCCATCAACAAGGCTAAACAAATATTAGGTTGATGCATAAGTCCGTAGCGTTTTCGGTTCCTCGAGGCAAGAGTGACTTGGAATGAAACGTATATCTTATTTGTCAATGTCAGTCTAGTGTTACAGTTGTGTGCTCTTAAAAACGCCATAAATTGTTTGATTTTTAATAAACGTAGTTTTAATTATCAGTTAAAGAAAATTGGGTGCCAGGTAGGAAAAAATTAACATTTCCGACATATCCCTTTGTTTCAGTTTAACCGTGAAACAAAAGCGTCGGGTGCCTTTTTGAACCATTTGCTCCGTGTACGGGGAGAACACTATCGGGCAAAGTACGGCACGAAAATGCTTTGCTCCTTTCACACGTGGTATTTTTAACATAAATGACTCTCCACGTTCAGGGAGCCAATCGATTTTAACGAAGCTCATTTAAACGCTTTGATTCATGACGATCCCCGTCAGTCAACTAAGGAATAGCTGATTTGATGAATTGTGAGCAATCAACGATCGTACGATATATGCATTTTATGGGCAAAGTGCAAAAACTTGGGGTATGATGGGTACCGTAGGCGTTGAGCGAAAACACTAACCCAAAAATCAGAGAGTAAACATCTGTGCTTCTTTGCTTGTACAGGGTGTTCACCCATAATGTCCCCCCCCTTTAACTTTCTTAATTTTTAAGCTACAAAAAAAAATTAAAAACAAAATTGTAGGGCTTTTAATGTAGTTTTTGCACACGTAAAGGAAAAAACAAAAAATTGTGCAATATACAGGGTAGATCAAAAAGAAACATTTTTTTAAATCTAGCCCCCATTTATTATTCGATTTTTCGATTTTCCATAAAATTCTAAGGATTTTTAATATAACACACTATATGCCTATTCCTAATACTTTAGGAGTTATTGACAGTTGAAGTCGCTATTTTGTTTTGTTCTTTTATTTTTTTATGGCAACAGCCACCTAAGAATATAACTTTTTTTTTAGCTTTTGAAGTCATTGAGGTGTAAATAGTGAGTTTCCTCAATTCGACGTCATTGCTTCGAGTAGTGCTTTTGTAACTTCTGTTTTAAAAATGATTAAAAGAATTATTATTATAATCAAAAATAGCGACTTCAACTGTCAATAACTCCTAAAGTATTAGGAATAGGCATATAGTGTGTTACATTAAAAATGCTTAGAATTTTAGGTAGAATCGAAAAATCGAATAAAAAATGGGGGCTAGATTTTAAAAAATGGTTCTTTTTGATCTACCCTGTATACTATACAATTTTTTGTTTTTTTCTTTAGGTGTGCAAAAACTACATAAAAAACCCTACAATTTTGTTTTTTATTTTTTTATGTAGCTTAAAAATTAACAAAGTTAAAGGGGGGGGACATTATGGGTGAACACCCTGTACCAATTGCATAACGCTTACCCGCACACTGCTAGTATTACGAAAGCGGCTATCCAAAGAACTGGGTTGGAAAGTTATTCCACATCCACCCTGTTTTCATCGCACTTTACCTTAAACGTCCCCCAAGCCTTGCCTTGGGGGAAGTTTAAGGTAAAGAGCGGTGAAAACATTTCGGCGAGCATGTTTGCTTTTTCCTGTTTTCCTGTAGTCGCCGTGACGCCGCGTTCGTCTGTCAATTGAGATTCCTGGATGAGATTATAGAACTAAATATTTGAGACCTCCAATTTTATAATCTGAATCCTCAACTTAGCGGTATAAATAGAAAGTCATATAGTAAATTTTATTACAGTTAGCTATCAGATGGCTCCTTCTACAATACTTCTGTTGCAAAATACTGAGATTAAAGCTTATTAATATTGCCACTACATTGTGATATGATCCTAGTATAACACAAGAATATGCCTAAAGATCATTTACAAACATCCCACACAATAAGATATCAACCTTGTAGCATTCCACATTCAACCTTCAGTTGTAGGACGGACCGACATAATACAATTTATAATCCAAATTTTCATTAATATCCCTCTTTTAGGAAGAACGTAACAATTATCCTTGGTGGTATGGATTTTCTCTCGATTTATATATCCGAAATTATTGTAATTATTGTATATGTTCAAATCCAAATTCAAAAATACTTGATTGGTCCAAAAAATTTCCAAATTTTTATCGACAAAGCATGAGAACATACAAATAAGTTTAAAATACATATAACCAGGAAGAAAGTCAAATGTACACTAACAAAAGGTTCATTACCGGAAAATTGTTAAATACCTCATAGCGTGTCCCGGTAGCATATTTGTAAACAGGAGACGCGTTATCCATTCGATTAATTTCGCCAATGCCCGAAATACATTTCATATTTAGAAGACGAGTCCGCCCAAGATTACCTGATACGTCTGCTGTTTACATAGCCTCTTAAAGCAACAATTGCATAGTTTCTGGGGTTCTTTTTTGAAATTAAAATTGATTATGTGAAATAATGAATAAAGAAGATAAAATAATGAATGGTTTTTACACTCCACTTGCATTTGCTAATTTTTGGTTGATTAGTGAAATTGTGTGATTTATCATAGAGGTTTTTTGAAATAAATTGCAAAATGCGTGAATTGCCAAATGATTATGATTATAAGAGCATCAAAGGCCATGGTAAAATCTTTTGCAAACTAGCTAGTAAAGAAGATCTGGAGGTGAGTAAAAAATTACATTACCTAATTAATTATAAGTATAAGTAGGTAGGTAAGATTACAAAACACGATCAGAGGATACCTAAGTTTTGTTTCATGAAAACCGCTAGTTTTTCAATTTTTTTCATTTGATCGTATAAGATAATTTTATAATTTATAATTTGGGGCAATTTATTAAAATAGAGTCTATCTCTACCTATTCCTTTTATTTCCTAATAGGTAGATTCCGTTATATTAAGGTAATATAAGGTTAAGGGTTAAGGATATAACGTAAAAGTCAGTTTGTACCGTAAACAGTAATAAGGGTCAACGCCGTTTTAGAAATGAGGGATTTTTTCATTATTTTAAAAAGTTTTTATACAGGGTTGCCGTTAAGTATAGAAATGGTCAATTATTTTGAAGATCACCTTCAAGGGTTTTTTCGTGATGCTTCACTGGTCATGTTTGCAATGTTGCCAAGTTTACCGTTTTTGTGGTATTACGGCACAGCTGGGCAGAGCTAATTCGTACTTTTCCTTTAGAAATGGGTATCTGATCTGGAAGCTGTAACTAGAGAAACCTGGACCATTGAAAAAATATTTAAAGTTCTCACGACTGCACCGAGGAATGTTTTTAAACGTATTTATAGGTGTCATTTAAATATGGCTACAAAAGTTAAATCAACAGGAACTAAACAAAAAAAGTCGAGGAATATTGATTGTCCATCCAAAATTTTTATTACAATAAAGAAATTCTTTCAAAGGGCCAAGTCTCTTATAGAATCCGTAACTTCAGTAGAATGGCCTTGTTTAATAGAATTTCGTTTAACACATAACCATCGAATAAATGTTTTTGAAGCACTTCGTAAGAGGCCACTGGGATCAACAGCTAAACAGAAATTACTGGATCTGTTTAATAGAGGTTATTCTGCAGCCACAGCTTATCATACTTATTGTATGGATAAAATGGAAGAAATGGGTGACGAGTATGAAAACTTTACGTTTGATAGGCACTACATACCAACAAAAACGGATGTATCTAATTTGTGGAAAAATAAATTTAAAGAGGATTTTAGTGAGCGTACTGGGTCTAATATGTTGCTCAAGTTGGAGGAAACATTTGCTTCTCATACAGCCAAAACTGGCCTATGCTTTAAAATAATAACTTTACAGTATAATTATGCTGCAGCTATTTCCACACCACTTATGCAACGTGCGTTAAAGATACCACAAGCAAATGAAATTATGTTTGTCGATGCATCTGGTAATTGTGATGTTTATGACCATAAAATATATGACCAAAAAAAATTTGTTTGTGGTACAAAGTGCGGCGGGAGGATTACCCGTTGGATGCATTTTAGCTAATTGACAAAAAAATGATCTATTTGTTCTTGCAATTGAAGGATTGCTAGAAATAATGCTATAAAAAATTCGACCGACAGTTATCTTGACAGATGACGATTTAGGAGAGAGGAAAGTGCTAAGAAAACATTGGCCAGAACCAAAATTGCTCTTACGCATTTTTCATATAAAGAAGGGGTCTTGAGATGGATTTTAACGGCGAAAAACGGAATTCCACGAGATTTGTCACAAAAATATTACTACTTATTTAAGGAAAATTGACTAAACCAAGCCAAACGAAATTTCTCTGAAAACTGTTCCCATGAAAATTTAAAAAAATATTTAGGCAATCTGCTCACTCGTGAAGAAACTTGATGTATGCTGTACAGAACGCATTTGAAGTTAAGAGGAAGCGACACTAACTTTGGGTTGCCCAAAATATTGTAACATTGTAATTTTTTTGTGTTTTATTTTCCGAACTTTTGAGCAACCCTGTATATAAGTTGCCCAAAAATATCTTATTTTAAATTAGTTGCCTACCTAGAGACTTTTAATCCTTAATCATATAGTTTTATTTATTTATTTTATTGTCCTATGGGTGTTTGTCTATTTTCCAAAGTCTTTTGTCCTAAAAAAATAGGTATCTTTTGTTTCAAACTCAAAACCTTGTTCTACTTACTTGTATACTACCTACTTTAACAAATATATACTTATATGCAGCATTTAGAACTTGCATTTTTTGTCTAATATTTACAAAGAATAGGAAGTTTATGTTTAGAAAATAAGAAAACGTCTATTTTTACCAGTATAATCCACTACTGTCTAGGTTTTGGTAAGTACACCAAGAAGTATTCTAAATTATCGCAAGAAATTCAAAATAACACAAAATATCTTATTAAAAAGTTTTAGTAAATAACAGATGTTTCAGGCAAAAATCCATCTCACTCGTCTGCTATATACAGCTCTCGATTCCGCAAACATTTTTGCAACTGACACGTCTGCCGTTTACCAAGCGGTTTTGCCTAACTCGTCTGCTATATACTACTCTACTTCGGCTCGCGTCTTATGGCGGACGCGTCTCCTGTTTACAAATATGCGTCCCGGTAGAGCTCCTCCAAATTGTAGCATGCTTTACTCAGAAGCAATTTCCTACGCAAAAAGCAAAAAGATTTTAGAATCTGTATTGATTCCGGCCGCTCAGCAGGTGATTTTATAATTTACGACCCTCATAAATTAGAGATTTCTTAATTAAAGTAGTCCTTGGGATAGGTAGAGGTAAATTGAGGTTGCGACGAGTATTGTAAAGAAGAGATGGATCCTGAAACCTAAAAAGATTTTGAAAAATAAGAGTAGATGTCTCCAGAATAAAAAGCGATGTAAGAGTTCAAACTTTTTGAGCCACAAAATGTGGCCTACAAGAATCTCTCTGACCTGACTGATGTTGACAATAAATCGAAGTGCCTTTTCTGGAGAATAAAGAGCATATTCATAAGTCCCTGATTGGAAACACTCCAAAATGGGATACCATATCTCAGGTGGGACTCAAAAAGCGCAAAATATACATTTAGCGCTAGTTGCAGACCCAACTCCTTCCTAACGACTCTAATAGCAAAACAGCCTGATGAGAGTTTCTTACTCAAAGTTAACATATGGTCTTAAAATTTAGCTCACCATCAATTAACACGCCAAGAAACTTAGACACTGAAGCATCTGGACGAGGATCCCCATCCAGCAGCAGCTCTGCCACATCCTAATTTAGCCGAAGGCGATTAGAGTTAAACCATTCTTTAATAATCCTCAGATCATTCACTATAATTTCCTTAAATCTTACCAGATTCCTATTCTGCCACAATATTGAGGTGTCGTCAGCAAAAATGGTAGAGTTCCGAGATTTTAAGGTAGACAAGGTCATTGATACATAACAGGAACAGGATAGGACCCAAAACAGAGCCCTGCGGAACTCCGCAGTCAACTCCCAAAACAGATGGCCTTTCCCCCGAGCCTACCACAGTCCGAGAACGCTCCGCAAGATAAGATTTAAACCAGGAATGAGCCACACCCCGGAAGCTGTATCTCTTAAGCTTCGCCAGCAGTATTCCGTGATCCACACAATCAAATGCCTTGGGCAGATCACAGAACACCGCCGCACATGTCCCACCCTGATTCAATCCAAAATAAACCCTCTCAAGGAAACTGTAAATGGCATCATGGGTCGGTCCCTTTCGATGGTTGAAACCCAAATTGCTTCTCAGTTATTAGGTTGAAGGACTGAAGGTAGTTCCAGATTCTTTTCTTTACAAGTTTCTCTATAACTTTAGATAAAGTTGGGAGTAGAGAGATTGGGTGGTAGTTAGATGGGTCTTCAGAGTCACCACCCTTAATTAGTGGGATCACCACGGACGAATTCAGGCAAGCAGGAAACACTCCCCTCGACCAAGACTCATTGACACAAGCAGACAAGGCATCCAGAGCGCATAATTTGTTAAAATAAACTAAATATACCCAAAAATAACTTTTGTTATTCTGCAAAATAGTCAAATAAGCAAGCTCCTTGCTGAAACGGTTTAAAGCAAAACACAATACACAATCCAAAACTTAAATGGTAACAATACAGTATGCGCAATAATTATACGAGTTTTTTTTTCAAATTCAAACTTAGATTTTGAACTATGTGTTTGATTACTCTAGAACGTATCACATATCTATTAGTATTCATTGACCTAACTATTTCAAAAATTCAAACTTCAAATCTAAAAGTTGTTTTGCTTAAAATCTGACTTATTTCCCTTTGATTTTGTATTCTTTATGTTTTTGTTTCACGGCAAATATAAAATAGCACTAATTATGAGCCATTATTGAATAATTAATAAGTTTCCACATTCTCATGAAAAAAAAAAGCGGAAATAGCAAAATAGATATTCGAAAATTGATAAGCAATCATTAGTAAGTCAGATCTATAAAATTATATAGTCAGTAGACAAATATAATTACTTAAGAAAATGTATGACAGCTCTCTATTACCTGTATAAGCTGGTTCCCATTTTTCATTGGCACTCTCAAACTTAAGCAGCTTAACATTCATTGACAGCACTATATCTTCTTCAACATATTTTAATATTAAATTATTGCAGTGTATGCTAATATTACTGACAATCTTATTTATTAGCGATTGAATATAACCTGGGGGTGCCTCTACGTTCTTGCTAGAAAAGAACACACAGAAAAATAAATAAACAATATATTATGACCTAAAAGCAAACACCATATTTTAGAGAGTGTTTTATAAACTAACTGATTTTTTTAGAGCAATAGTTGCTACATTCAATATCACCATGTTCAAAACATTGTCTTTCAATTTCAATATTTCAGCCATATGCAGATTCGTCAATTACAATTATAGTTGATAAGTGTATTATTAGACAAACATAAAGACGTTTTATTTAAAAAAAAAATGGAAATAAGGACCAGCTTGTTTATCATCACCCACATCAGCAAATTGGACTATATTTAAATACAGGTTTTTACAACTTTTTTTTACGATAACTTTAAAATCTTGCAATCAAAAATAAAATTCTGCCCGTCATTCTTGACAGAGGCAAACTACATTTTGAAATGCTCATGAACTAGGATAAAAAAATAATATAGAACGTCAACACGTTAGAAACATACTAAAACAATTAAATTAAAAAGATGTCCTAAATAAAGAAGTAATGTGTTTGCTAAGTTAATGCCATAACATTCCATAGATCGACACTGCTATAGTCGAGGTTAATTGATTTAATAGGAAGCAAAGGGGTTAGCTATTTCATGGGAATTGTCTCTTAGCTATTTTAATTCGTAATGTTTGGTAGATCTGCAAGTTTTTAATAAAACTCCAGAAATATTTGATGTTGTTTGAAATCTAGTGCTCTTTGCTGATCACAAACATCAGGTAATACCTGTTAGTTCTGAATCACGGCGTATGTTGGAGTAGGTCTCGTAATCGCCGGGAAGGTCCGATCTTGTAAAGCTTGTTATTTTGAGTTATCAGCTTTCCTACAGTTTTATTAAACGATCTGGGATACATGTGTGAAGTAATAGTTCCTTGGGGAATAAACAAGTTTATGCCATAGGCATATAACTAGTTATATGTCTATGGTTTATGCCATCCAAAAGAATCTCATAAATGCGCTGGAGTAGCAGCTCCATGTCCTCGATAGAATATACGAAATACCAATCAGTTAATTGATAATACCTGTTTAGCTCGGCGAAATTAGATACATCAAACTGATGCAAAGTTAAATTGCATTTGTTATAAATGTTGATACGTGTTGGGATACGATGTTTAATTGAATGTTGATTGGCGAATGGAGTGGGTCGATATTGATGAGAAGTCCAGTTGCAGATGAGGAGATTGAGTGTAACTAATTAGCAGGTATCAAATCCAAAAAATTTACAAAAGAGTTTCGAATGGGATTAAACTGCTGCAGCTTAAGGAAGAAAACTTCATGGATAAAAGTTTCAGCTTGAGCTGATGACGTGTTTTCTGGTATCAACGTGACTTCCTCAATGATCAAATTGGCCTGAGGAAGCATTTAATTGACAAGTACAATTAAATTGTGATGGCTTCTCCAGCAACATAATAATATCATGAAAGAGTTTGTTGGATAGTTAGCACAATCAGGTTACATAACGATGAATTTTTCGTTTTATCAACTGCTTTTGAAGCATAATTTAGTGAACACGCATAAGCTGGGTCTTCATTAAGTATAATTTCAGAAATGTCTGCAACAAACGCTAATTGGCAACTTTAAATTCCTAAAAATAGAACTTATAACACTAAGAAAAGCTTTCTTCAATAAAAAAAAAATAAGGAAGTATTAGCAATAGAATTTTTTGTTCAGCTAAAATTGTATCTGACATTAATTACAGAGACTATTTTGGTTTTAATTATAACTTGTACTGAAATATCTTAAAAAATTATTTGTAAATTTTTATTTATGTTTCATTAGATTTTTCTCAAGACGACATGGCATGATCTGTTACAATTTACTTTTAAATGGAGGTGAAAATCCAAAATATCAAATATATTTAAATTTGGGTCTGGTGACATATAAGGGTCGGCGATTTTGCAGAAAACATAAATCGCGCTAGGAAGAGGGTGTCATATAGAGTAGTTTAAGTCAAAACAATTTTTGGTTGTCTCATATTTGAGCCGAAAAAAGTAAAATTTTGAGTTTTTAACTTAAATTGGTGTAGAACCACAAACTTGCACTACTACTTTGGTAGACGAAATGTGAAAATAATGACATTTTAGCAGCAGACGCCGAGATATTGGTGCAGGGTTGCCAAACGTTATGTATGTTCTCTTATTATGAGTAACGTCAAACAAATGCTATTTCATGCATTGCCTTCCGCTTGCTCTGGAAACATAACAAACAGGAACTACCCTAAATTAATGTAAAAAAAAAATATTGAAAAAAGTAATAAACATCTTTGGTTAATTTTTCGTTAGTTCGGCTTAGTTCTCGTTGGTTTGGCTACCGAAGCGAGCAAAGGACATTGCCTAAAGTGAAATATTTGTGTCTTCCATTCGTAAAATCGGTGTAAATTTACATTCACTCACCTGAATTAAGATCGATACATTCATTGTGCACTATGTTTACCAATGAGTGTTACCACCTTCTTAGAAGATAAAGAAACAAAACTACAGCAAATGTCTTAAGAACAAAGCTGTCAAGAGTATATCTCAGAAAAATTGACATTTTAGCTATTGTGACAAATGACAGTAATAAGTATAAAATATATAACTCTTCTATGCCAATAGACCCTTAAATGTCCTTCTATGAACAGTTTTGTAAAACAATTCCTTTATATTGACAAATTAACATTATTTTCAACGTAATTAATTGAGTTGTTACTATACTTGAAAGTGGGTTGCCCTGCAAATTTTTCTTTTGATATGCATTAATATTTCGATCTTTACCTTATTAAATAGTATTTTATTGGAAATAATGCTCTGACTCGCAAAAATATGAAGCAATAAACGTTTTGGGTACCCATGACTATTGTATGTTTTTCAAATAACATGCTCATATTTTTATTTGCTTACAAATTATTAAAATATCAGATATACTATATTGCATTAAGGGAGAAACTTGACGCTAAAGCATATAAAAATAAAACCTTGTTCGGATGTGCTTCAGAGTTTTGAAACGATATCAAATTAAAAAGTTGTATCATATTGACTACAAAAAAAATTTCATTAATGAACACTGTTTTCTTTCATACCTATCAAGTAAATTAATTAAGAACATCATTAAAAATTTCGAAAATTTCAAAACCTTCAGAGCACTAATTCCAAAAAAGTAATTTCATTAAGAGCACATCCAAATGGATGAAACCCCTTTCAAGAATAATTGATTAAAAAACGGCAGCAAAAATTGCATTTTCTCTTCTATTGATAAATATATATTAACCTACGTATAAATCTTACCTCTGGCCTGCAACTCTCTCTTTTGGTTTCGGTTTAGGAGTTTGATTTGTGCCTTTACCTTTCAAGTTCAAAATGCATTCTAAAAAAAAACGCATATAATTATGTAGGTGCAAATCAAGGTGAAAATAATCATACAGTCTTTTTTAAATTGATGTGGATACAATATTGTACTTGCCCTTCTGCTTATTCAAAAAAAAACAATCCTTTGAAACAAATATTGTTACTAATTTTTTCAACTATATGACCAATTGAAGAATATATATTATCAAGTCAGTTATGACAGTGAAAAATGTCTGGTTATGGCTAATGGGCTTAACCTGAATCATATTATGTTGTATTACTTCGGGCAACCGGTATGTACCAAGGTGATTTGTGGTTTCACGGGTAAATTCAGATTGCAACTTGAAAAACACGTCAGTTCAATTTGTCATTTGCATCCTGAGGAGTCGCTTATCTTATTATTGGCGCTATTCAAGTCATATATTAACTGACAATGTAGTTGGCAAAAACTGCAGATAATTTGCATTGGATAATTAAAAACAGCCTAGGACGAGGGAAGGGGGAGGAGTGGAGTCTAAAGCTTAATTTAATTAAACAATCAGAAATTAAAATAACTGTTCACTACCTTTCATGCAATAAAACTTAAAGTAATTATATTCATGCTAATGAATGTAGATCATATTCAAAAATATGTAACTCTAGTTTTAGCAAATAACTTTTAATATATTGCTAATGTTGATACTAAATTTTCAACATTAACCTACCTTAAAATCACACTTTAAATTAAAATTATCTTGTCTGTGATTATGTTTTGATCTTGGTTTTGATTTAAATGAACGGAAAAAGAAACAATATTACTTTAGAGAGAGATAAACAATCATAACTCCGCTGTCAAGCTAGATAAATACTGATTATTTATGACGTGTTAAGAACTTATTCGTGACGTCATGTACCCTTGAGAGAGAATCGCCATACACGCTTGAACGAATTGGGTTATGTCTTGAGTTAGTTTGGGTTAGCACCTGGTTGGTTTCCTTTCCTTGAGCCCCCGTAGCGAGCAGAGGGCCATGCGAATAAACAGTACACTTCACGCATAGCCCTTCGCTCGCTACAGGGAGGCAACGAACAAAAACCCACCCAAAGGCATGGTCAAAATCAAGAAAAACCTTTTACAAATATAACCTCAAGGAAATAAAAAATAGGATTAGAGCTAACCGTAAAAATGAACGTGGGCGAAACCGCAGGTATAAGCTAAAAGTGTCCTATGTCTTTTTCTATAATCTCGAAAATATCTGTACAAAATTTCATGATGATCCGTTGAGCAGTTTATGCGTAAAAGCGTAAGAAACAAACAAACACATTCGCATTTATAATTTCAGTTAGAATTCTTTAATAATACTTACTGGCAGCAGAAAATCTAATGCCACCAGGAATAACATCAACCTATGGACACAGCTAATTCACTACCACTAGTCATCTTGGGGCGGCATCCTTTGATTTGGGAAAGTCAATAACTAAATTTTGCAAATTTAGAAGACGGCCATGACTCAATATTGTTTTAAACGTCTGGGCATCTAACTAATACTTCTGACAGTTCGTGTAATTAAAAACATGCTTTTTGTCTAAAATCCGTTTTAAAACGATTTTAAATGGCAAAATTCTATAAAAATCCGAATTTTCGGGATTTTTTTAGGACGATAGCCTTGGCTTCGGACGAATTTGTCGTGGATTTTGAGGCGAAAATTCATTTTAAATTCAACTGTCTATTAAAAATAAGCTGTGATGTGGATCCAAATACACGGCGAATATAATATAATGAAAATATAATACCGTCCTAGCGGCTAGCTTTTTAGAAGCGCCATTTCAGTCTTTGCCATCGCGACCGTCCTGGATTACCTTGCTCCTCAATGCGCACGGGCTATAATGTTACATTGGTTTACACATTCCGTCTCATTTGCCGAGATTTACCCTCATACACATCAATTACGAATTTCATTCTTATAATAATATAACAACATCTGTTTAATATACATTAAGTTTAAAATTTCCAACATAATACTTATAGGTATTTGTAACAAAGTAATATTCTTATTTCTCTATTTTGTACCTTCTGCAAAGTTCGAATCGACTTTATGCCTGGTAAATTTAGCAATGGTGAGCAATGAACAAAGTGCGGCTGGATGACTATCCAAAAGTCTGTAAGAGACGAAACAAAAGGAAACTCAAGGAAACAAGTACAACTTATTTATACCTTTTTTGTATATACTCACAATGTGTTTTTTACTTACAGCAGCAAACAGTCGACCACAATATTTAAATTGGTTAACCCACGCGATTATTTATTTGACCTTCGACTATGAGATTAAACAAACTATAAGTTCCAAACTCAAACTATATCTCGACTGCCCAATATCATTGCCCTGGTCTTTTGTGCATTTAATCTAAGTTTATTTGTAAGTATTTGAAAAGTTCTCAATATTGCCTAATACATTATTAATTGTATTTACGGTTTCAAAACATGTTATTAAAGTATCATCGGCAAACAAATTAACAAAGTTATAATTTGTCGTTTAAATAAATAAGAAATAAAAATGATCCCAATACACACCTTAGCATGCTAGTATATATTACTAGGATATTCTTCAAATCAGTTTAAGAGCCGTTCCTATTATACCATAAAATTTGGGTTCATAATTAGAGTTTGCCTGTGTATTGATTTAAAATCACGTGTATGAACGGTAAATACCGGTTGAAAGCTCGAAAATAGCCCTAGTTTTGCTGATAATGAGCTAAGTAGATAACTAAACTAATCCAAATTAACTCTTTGCCAATGTGGTGCAATAAGAGTCGTACTCGCGTGCGTCGTAGTGCCTACGTTATAGACGACTGTAAATGATTTGAAATCAAAAAAACAGTTTTTATTAGTTAACTGTTAAGATATAACTGTCATATATTAAGTATGTTTATAAACATAACAAACAATGTTTCTCTTGAACTCTCACTCTTAAAAGATGTTGCTGCTTATGTTGAAATACAGCCAAAGGATAATGAACACAGAGAGGAAGATAACTTACCATTATCGCGCCTAATTCCTGAGAAGAAGCTCAAAGTTGAAAAATCACAAAAGTTTATAAGCAATTGGACTAAGACAGACCGCAAATAAGAGGCCGATATAGCTGAATGAGCCATTCATGAAAGTTCAGCAGACGTATTCCAGCATTTCTTTAATGATGCGATAAGAAATTACTAAGTATGCTGGCATTCGAAAAAGGATTGACGTCTGAAAGATTGTAGAAGACTTGGGTAAACCAATTACGAAGAATGCTCTAAGCAGAAATGCCTACTTGGGGATACAATCATGTATCTATTTTGTAGATAATCAAAGGCAAGACAACAAAAGTGACGGGTTCCTACCAGAAAATGAGACACCTGTTGAAAAAGTAAACAAAAACCTTATATTTTTCAGGAAACTCTATCACTAGATGAAAAGTTAGTGGAATATTATTGTCGTCACAAGTTCAAACAATTTATTAAATCCAAGCCTATTCGGTTTGGATATATGTAGAGCTCTATATGGTGAAGAAGGGTATTGCTTTCCCTTAAGTACCAAAGTGTTCATAAAAAAAAAATAGTTTTGTGCGAACAATTTTCTTTTAAATATCAAAACAAAAAACCTGATCAAATTTTCATGTAGGCTGTCCTGAACGAGGCATCACACAAACTTAGTCAAACCAATACCAAGTAGCTGTTTTGCTCTTAAGGTTCCTGCATCTAACATAAATATTTAACCCGCCCATTTTAGATTTTAATGTTCAACTTCATTCGCGCCTGACATATGGCCTAAGTTCATTGGCGCCTAATTATATCGGCGCAACAATCTGGAGCTGGACCCTGATCTGGAATCTGGAAGCTCTCTAAAACTGCATTTTAACATGTACATCTTTATTTCAGTTTTAAATCCTTCTGCTAAGCACTAGGCTCTGTGGAACCTTTGCAAAGACCACTTGTAGCAATATTTATCACAAAACATCCTTGAGTTGCTTCATGTTAGTGTCTTGTTTCCTTTCTCACCACTTGTCATCTTACTAATACTTTCAGTCAGAGCTTGATGTTTCAAACAGTCTAAAGCTGATTCGTGTTGACTTATTTCATATTAATCTTCCTTGTATTAAATTCGCTAAATACTTGTTTTATCTGCCCAACTTAAGAAAACACTTTCATAAAACCATTTTGACAATCTAGGATTGTCATTCATTATCAAAAGGCAATGAAAAAACCAAATATTCAGAACTAAAATAGTTACATTACACAAACACAATATTTTTTCCTGTCTAACAAAAATGTAATTACACCTTTGCAGGAAACATCCGAATTCTTGAAACTACTACAATAATCTTAGCACTAAATTTACATGGAGTAAATTGACCTTTGTAGAGACCACAATGGATCAAGGGTTCAGCCAGTGTTCAGCCATTATAATAATGTAATATTTTTTTCTATTTTGCGTTCAAAATGATTCCATTTCGACACGCAAAGGAGTGTCGAAAAGAGCCTCTTTTCGACACTACTTTTGTTGACTGGTCGTTATGATATTAACAAAATTGTTCAATGCCAAGGCCCACTAGAAAGAATTGCGACACCGCTTTCAATGAGCTTTCTGCTAATAAAGACTTCAAAAATGACAAGATGGTCGCGTAACTGCTGATCGGGACTAGAATAAACTAATGTTTCTCATTAAAAAAACACCAAAATAGAAAAAATAGTGTAAAATACTTGTTTTAACAGACATTTAGCGCACTCGCACTAACTTTGTGCTAGTGTAAAAAAATATGGTCTTTTAAAACTAGCATCTTAATATACTATTCCACTCCTATGCTTTGATTTATTAGACAATTACTACCAGTATCAGAATGAAGCTCATTACAATACTGACATTTCATTATTAAACTGGGTTATAATCAATCAAAATTTAACATCACAGTGATATTCACTCAATATCAGACAGCTGTGATCATGACAGATTTCAAATGTATCAATTTTGACAGTTTATAGACAATTTCCTTAGCAAATTTTAAAAATTAAAGGTTATTTATCATTATTATGACTGGTCATAGAAAAAATAGTGTATGCAACTCACATTTAATGGCTATTGAGACCTAATGGCTCATAACCTAACTCTCATGCTCGTGTCTTATTCAAATTCAAATTCTTTATTAAAGCATATAGCATTTAATTATAAAAATACAAAATATAAAGAGAGTAGTCTAAAATCTTAAACAGTATACATTTACAAAAAAGATTATCTCCCACTGCATTGCTTTTCTCATCTTTCTCTGGAAAACCCTAGAGCTGTCAGTAAAAAAGTCAATTTCATCGCACTTCTGCACTACACTGTTTGCTCTCATACACATACGAGTTATAGGTGAATTCACACTATAATTAGTCCTATGAAAAGGAATATGAAAGAGTGTTTTGTTTCTTGACTCCCTTGACGGTATATGAAAACCAACCAGTGCAAGAAGATCAGGTGTGTTAATTTGATTATTAATTATTTTGTAAAGTGTGCAAATATCAAACATAACTCTTCTAGATTCGAGTGGAGTTAAATTTAATAGAGTCTTCAGGTCATGACAATTAATAGCCAATTTCAAGCGAAGTACCAAATTCACTTGGTATTTACTGTGGTTTATTTTGGTTATATTTGACAGATGACTTGTGGATGTCATTTTCGTTTGATGGCTAAAACGAAACAGTATTTACCGCTGTTATGTGATTGATTACCTGTGATTTCCTAATATAACCTCGAATATAACTTTTCGATCATATTTTACGAAATTAAATTACGTTACGTATTAGAACAACTGAAATATGGATCAAAAGAAACTGCTAGCTCTAGAAGGCGATTTAATTTTCAATGATACCTATGGATCAAAAGAAGCTCTGCTTGCTCTAGGAGGCGATCAGTCTCCAAGTCAGAAACCTGCTCCTCAAAATTAATTGTAATAACGTATTTATCGAACATTTCCGACATCTTTTAGTACAAAAAACTTGGATTTTATTCATAAATTATCTTAACTCTTATATTAATGGGGAATAATTGGCGCTTTTTCCCCACTATGTGCCTTGTCATTCATCATGTCTCATGTCAATATAAACCGCAAATAAAACAGCTCCCTAGGAAGGTAAATACCAAAAATTTACGGTTATAATTTTGATGTGATACAGCTGACTCATGACGTCATTGATGTATAACCAACGTTATAACCGTAGTCGCTTGAACGGTCTGGTCATTAATGGTAAATACTGATAATTGGTTGATCGCTTGAAATTGGTTCTAGTCTTCATAAGGGATGCCAATGAGCCCTATTCTTTTAAGAAATTTTGTTTGAATTCTTTCTATACTATCTCTGTGAACAGCATAGTGAGGTTGCTAAACAGAGCTAGCATATTCAAGTGAGGATCTCACTAAAGCACAATAGACATAATAAAAACATCATTGACCTCCCTAAGATTTCTAAAAATAAAGTCCAAAAGACACGTAGCTCTTGATGTCATTTTCTCAATATGAGACACAAAGGTCACTGTCAAGCCATACTCCTAAATCCTTTACTAGATTTGTTCTCTGTAAATTTGTATTATTTAGTGAGTACTCATAAACCAATGGGTTCTTAATTTTACAGAAGATTATGACTTTACACTTATCAGTATTGAGCTTTAAATTATTGACATTGCACCAATGAGAAAACTTATTTAGGTCTTCCTGCAATGCAAGGCAATCGCCCCCATTTCTAATAATTTAAAAAATTTTCAAATCATCTGCCAAGCCAAGAAAAAGACAATTAACAAAAATATCCTTAATGTGCTTTACAAAAATATTGAACAGAAGTGAAGACAAATGACCCCCCTGGGCAACACCTGATGTAACATTTATTTCTGACGATAAATGGTTTTTGATCTTAACCACTTGATATCTATTTGTTGCATTACTCTCAAGCCATTTAAGTAGGGTGCCATGTATACCAATTGACCTCAGCTTGCTTACTAACATTCCAATCTTAATAGCCATCATTAAATGTTCATTGAATAATGTACTATTTAGTAATAAGTAATACAATAACATAAGTACACGCAAAATAAAACATTGTCTATTTACTTTGCTATTTCCAAAATTACCAACTTATTTCTAAGTTAAAAAAAGGTATTTACTAACCTATAGTATTGATAGTGATCTTGATAGGTTCTGAAGCTATTTTGGTCCAAGGAACATGAATTGACAGTTCTCTAATGCTTCCAGAAACAAAACTAAAAGGCAACTGTAACTCTTGCTCTAGCACTTCTAGGTTCAGTTCTAAATTGTGAAATGTAGCATCTCCACCCCATAAAGAGACCTGAAACATATAATCCCAATATAAATATATTCGTTGGACAATAACGAGATAGGTATTTACAATAACTATGCACTGACTATTTCAATTTAATAGACATAGCATCTTTCTCTGAATGTTTCCAAAAAAATTATAGATTAGTGTCGTAGTTTATAACCACTTTAATGAGAATGTAAAGTTTTAAAGACAAAAAAATCATGAAAGTAATTTCCTACCTGTGAATCCTCTGGTCTAAAATTGTTAATATATCTGTTAACGTAACTCAAAATAATAGGGGTAATATAAGATTCAAGCTTAAACATTTTTTTTTCGCCTATTAACTTATTTTACTTCATTTCTTCATGTATTTTCTATGATTTCTTCTGTTTTATTCCCAAACTTAGTATGTATGTTGAATGGTTGAAAAGAAATCGTACAGTCAAACTGAAATATAAATCTATAAGATGATCGAGCGGATGAAACGATAATTAATGTAAATGTAACATGAATTTATTATTTCTTTGGTGATTTTTTGGTATGGATATGACCGAAAAACACAAAACAAACGTCAACCACGTGACGTCAACAAACCAGTAAACAGCTGATTTCAGTCAGGCATGTGCGTTATAAGATCCTTTACACAAATAGTGGCATTATAAGATCCTTTACACAAATAGTGCACTATGTAAAAATCGGCCTTTCCCATTGGTCGATCCGCATGGCCCTCCGCTCGCTTCGCTCGCTACGGGGGCTCAAGAAAAGGAAACTAACCAGGTGCTAACCCAATCTAACCCAAGACATACCCAAAATCAAGAAAAAAAGCTGTTTAGAAACATAATCTTAAAAAAAAATAAAAAAAAGCAACGGGGTTCGAACCCGCGTTTTCCAGGTGAGACCCAACGATCTAAACCTCTACACCACTAGAGCTCTCGACAGAAACCGATTGCATCACGCAGACATATCGTAATACGAGATGGATCGACCAATAGGAGAGCTCGATTTTTACATAGTGCACTATTTGTGTAAAGGATCTTTAAATGCCAGGCATGTAGCATAGAGTTGGCATAAACTAGTACTTTTCAGTAACAGTTCCAAATACGTTACTTTGTAACCTGTTATTTTTTTTTGTTTATTGATCTTTACTCAACAGACCGAGCTGTATAACATCTGGTATTGCGAAATGAATACCGTCGGAGGCTGGTTCCTATTCATGCTATTAATAAAGGGTGGGTTAGTCAGACAGACTGCTAGGCAGCACAACACGGGTTGGTCAATGCCGACTCATGAGATATAGGTTATAGTATTAGTAGTAAACTCTCTGTTGGCCTTTTTCTTTCGAAAACTCAGCCAGAAAAGACCCCTATCCAGGCTTAGCAAGAGGTAGAGCGACCCTTCTACATTGGTTACACCTTGGTGGATAGAGATACTATTTTTGGGGCTTCCAGTATGTCGAGTATGTACTCCTCCTGGGGCCCCGACTTGTACATGCACGGCTTGTTTTAAGGTTCGAACACCACCGGCTGGACATTCACACATTTAAATCTTGTACATGCACGGGGCTCTAACCCCCGGCTGGACGTCCGAATCTTATTCGGGGAATCTACACAGTCCCTGAAAGCCCCATGTGCCCCCAAACTGCCATATATGTATATGAAGCTGGAACAGAATGGCCGATACCCGACACGTGCACACTCGACCGAAGACCAATCGGAAGTCAGATATAGGTTATTGGTTGTTACAATGATCAGAGCTGCCATGATACGATGAAAACAAGATATAGCAAACAAGATATGGTAAATCGCCGTTCTAAATTCGTCCAGTCGGCGTATGACGTCAGGCGGTTCGTAAAATTTAAATTTAACCTAATGGAATATATGGCTATATTGCTTATTTCGCGTTTTCTCGCTATTACGGTAGGCAAGACTTTTAATATCAAATTATATTCACGAATCGGATATGGTAAGATGTGATACACATGTTTTAAGATAATTTTTTTTACAGCCTGATGATAAAATTAAGTTATGCATTGGAAGTGATTTAGGAAAGGATAAACGCATTTCATGAGATATTAACAGCTTAGTGGTAGATAAATTCTTATCATTGAATAATAACACGTTATTATAAAATAATATTGATAATGCTAGGGTTTAGAATCTATACCACAATGATACTTACACAAAACTAGTAAAAATACCACGATAGGAAAACATTTTTCGATTCGAGGTGCTTTTTGCTAACAGTGTTTTTGGTATTGTAGTTATAATATAGTTTTGTGTATGAAGTAAAATACTTAATGTTATCTAATTTTGTACATTTTATATCGGGGATAAATAAAGCACATATAAAATTTATTATCGATGTAATAAAAATGGATACATTAAAAATACTTATATGTTTAATCATAGTTTTTTTTTAAATACGTACAGTACATAAGTAATGGATGATTAAATGGTACAGACAAAAAAAACATACATATACACACAAATACGTACAAGTTATTAATAAACAAATAAACAAATAAAAAAAAGTTAAGTAGCGAGACACAAAACAATATGATTTAAATTATTGAACTGTTTTTTCATGCGGAAAAACACTAGGGATTTAAAAAGTAATTGCTCAATTTTCAGGCCAGGCTACAATTAATATTGAACTACAATTACCTAATGAAATGATTGAGATATTCCTTACAAATACGCAAATTATCAGAATTTGCAATATTAAATTTTTTCTATTTTTTCCATGTAGGTACTGCCATTACGTCAGATGGTTTATCCAAGCCAACCTTGGACAAATGATCAATGTTTGCTAAGAATTTCGTCGTTGGGAAACTGGCTGGTAAAATTTTTAGATTGATCTGTGTGGCATCCAGGCTAGATTATATATAGGTATGTAGGCAACTTTGTGACGAAAGATTATACAAATTGTATTTTAGTGAATAAAGGTCTATCTATCTACATCTATCTACTGCACAACCCATTTTGAATGTTGATTTGAGTAAAAATTCAAAAAAATCCGAAGTTTAAGCTTACAACACAACACAAAACAAATGGCGTTTAGGTTACGTGCCCGCGAAATAATGAACCACATGACGTGCGTTAAATCTTGGCTCCGCTTCTACATGCGCAATATTTCCTTTACCTTGTAGCATCGATTGATAACTTTCTCGCTCCCGGGCATCCGGGGAGCAGTTAACAAAATAAATTATGCCTCAGATCATGAAAATGATACTTGAAAGAAGGATCCTCTCCTCCACATTAATAGCTCGGAGTTCACAACTTTACATTGTTATCACCAATATTTTATTACGATTTCAATTATGTCTCCTTTAGGGTTGATACAACAAACTGAATAAAGATAGTTTAGGAGTTTAGCTCAAGCGATCCCCTAAAGGCATTTTATTTTACTATGCTTAAACTATTTGAGGAAGCCTTCCATACCACAGTCATAAAGTCAAAGAAACTAAGTTCGGGACCATGCTTAGAGGACCTCATCCAGTCTGGTATTCCTAATCGAACTCCACAAATGGAGTAGCGGCTCCTCCATGTACCTTGCAGGTCCTATTTAGTCTCTCCTAGCCTTGCATACCTGCCTTCTGACAGAACCTGCAACGGCTATTATCTGCCAGGCCGATCTTTTCCATGTGCCTGTTCATTCTACAGTTCCCCGTCAGCTGACCCACTAATATTCTTATCGTCTTGCGACTCCTCTTAAGTAGATCTGGCGTGAATTTTGGGGAGCCGTATTTTATGAACTGTTTGGCCTGTAGTTGCCACGGTGTTTGTAACAATTAGTTTAGAGATTGTTGTCTTTCCCGCTTTTAACTGCTGTTTTGAAGACTCTTCCTGCTATCCCGCAGTAGGGCTCAGGTCCCAACGTAACCTTACGTACCCTGTTTTGCAAGTTTGTCGGCTTCTTCGTTGCCTCGATGGCCTTCATGTCCCGGAAGCGCAATAGTAGTGTGTTAACGAGAGTGAGTCCTCACGGAGGAGGTAATTACCTTATCCTCCGTGAGGGCTCTCTCTCTTTTGCTTACTGAGGAGTCTTTCTCATCATGTAATTAATACATTTCCCATCCTTATCTACATATATGTTGACCTTGCCCCTGACCCTGACTTTTCCCCTCCCCTCTTAAATAAACATAATAAAACCAGCAGTTCTGTATGTTTCTTCACTTCACAGTTTAGTTTTCAATGGAAGAACTCAAATTAAGAAATCGAGTACTCAAGAGGGTCAATTCAGAAATAGTTAGTTCGGAAACAGTTAGTTCAAAAAAGAAAAAAAGTGAAGTGCATTTGAAAGAGGAATGCCCTATTTGTTTTAGTTCTTTGGAAAAAGAAAACATTTGCACACCAAATTGGTGTGAACACAAATTTTGTTTAGATTGCTTGACAGAATGGTTAAAAACGAAGGATGTTTGTCCATTGTGTAGAAGTCATTGTGATTACATTAATATAAAATATACTAATCAAAAAAGAGCTATTGTGAAAGAAACTAAATCAATTGTAGATATTTTTGAAACTATTCTAGATGGTGATAATAATGAAGAAGATAATGAACTAGTTTATATCATTCCCAGAACATCAATGTGATAATAAAAAGGAATTTTCTGTTTATAAGAAACTTTGATATTTACGATCATTTAGTCGCTGTTAGTTATATACATTAACAGTTATGGATGAGGCTGTGAAAAAGTTACATGAAGAATTTAACCAATTAACTTCAGATAATTATTATAATGCTATGCATAGCAGACCAGAATATGTTGACTTTTATTGTGAGTTTGCGGAACATTATTCGAAAGGTGCGTCCGCTTGTGCTCAATACTTCGAAAATTTCAATGTATTGCAGTTTGTAGTTGAACTGAAACAATTGGGATTTTCTGTTGAAGTGGTTAGTTTGAAGAAATATATAGGAGATCCAACTATATTAGATGTGATAAAATTGGCAGAAGAAGAATTGGGAGAACTTCAATTTGAAGTATTTGTGTAAGATATGGAGAACTTTGTGTTAGAACTTTATGAAAACCTTTTGATGTCGGAAGCCTGTTCGCGGTTTTATGCGCTTGCGGGAAATGATGCTGAAGCTCAAGATATACTGTGGTATGAGAACTATGTGCAACATGCTGAGTTTTGTAAAAAAGGTGTACAAGTGTGTAGCGAGTTCTTAAAGAACAAAGACAGAGTAAAGTTTGTATTGGAACTTAATATGTTAAAATTATATTATAAGAATATATGTGTGTATTAGGAAATTTAAATGTGAGAAATGAAATGTATTTAATAAAACAAAGTTAAATAAAATTATTTTTTTTTTCATTCATAAAAAAATTATTATAAATATAAAACACATTTGAAAGCGCACACATAGATGGTGACTTTGAATGATAAAAACATTTAGGTGTTGAAGCAATTAAAATTGGTTGTTCATCTAATTCAATTATTGGTTTGCTGGAATATTTTCTTAGGTAATCTGCTTTTTCGTTTCCTTTAACGTAAACAAATTGCGCTTGTTTAGTCAATTTTTTTACAATTGTTGAAAAGTGGTGTAGTGGAGTATAACCGATATTCCAATTAATGCAGTGGTGATTTTTCATTAACCATACAGCTTGCTTGTGCGCTTCAGGAGAAAGAGAATTCAAAGAAAATGGTTGCTTGAAAACATAATGACTAATTTTTTCTCCATCATAGGCAGCTAATTCTTTAGGTAGAAATTTATTCTTTTCATCTTTGAACGCTTGAATATCCAAAACTAATCTCATATTTTTAAAGTTGCAAATTTTTTAAACACAAAGTTTTTATTGGAATATGATTCAATACGTTTTTTCAGTTCTTCTAAATTTTTAATGAAAATGTCTAATTTCTTGAACATATTGTAAGATCATTACTTCATGAACTATATTAAGAACCTGCTTGGAGTTGCTCTATCTTTAAATGATCTTATACAACTAAGAAATATTTGTTCAAATGTTAAATAAATGTAGTGCTTCAAGAGGGTGGGGGTGAAATGTAATATTAAAAGCAACTTGAAAATTAAAGTTGTTTAACAAGTTTAGTGAGTGGGTTGTAAGTGAAAACTTTATCATGTAATATTAAACAATACGCTGAAGTATCTTTTTCTAAATCTTTGTTTAGTTCAAATTCTACTCTCATTACTACAGGTCCAGCTTGTAAAGATTCCTTTTGATGTGAGCAATTTATATAAGCAATAGGAGCTTTTGATTTAAAATCGCTTGGGTCAAATAAAGGTTCTTCGGTTTTTGCATAGTAAGAAGATCGAAATTGGGAATACATTTCATATAATATAGCATATTTATTATTACTTATGTCCAGGAGAAGATCATTATAGGGGTATCTTTCAGAATTCAAAAAAACTTTAATATTTCTCAAGTTTATATCATTAAATTCACTCATATTTGATATTTTCGAATCTCTCTTCTCCTGTTGGAACGCAACTATAACATGACGAGGAGTTTCAACTCTAGTAGATGTCTTAACAGGCCAATTGTGTCTGGATGTTTTCAACAGTTCCGGATATTCAACTAATTCCCAACTTCTAAATGCAATAACTAAATCTGTTCCCTTATCAATAATTTTTGTTAATGATAATTCTTGAGGGATTGCTACTGAAATATGTGGTATATTCCAAGTTAGTTTGTGAAGAGTAATTTTTGGTATTTCACTTGGATCGGTAGTTATAATAGCATTATTGTCAGTGTTATCTCGCACAATTATTAGCTCCTGTTTTGCGTTTAATATAACTTTCCTATAGTCTTCAAAGAAACCCATTAACATTTTAAGAGGAATGCAAACATTAAATGAACCAGTTTTTTCATCAACTAATGTATTTGCTATCTTTGGTTACCATCCTGCATTTTTTAATTTGTCAGATTCATTTGTATTATATGAGAGGTAACCTTTTAGAGTGGATGTTAAACCAACATCCCTTATAGAATCTATCGTAACCCCATTCAACTGATATCTCATTTCTCTAAAGAGAAATGCTATCCCATTGTTTACAAGAGATAGTGTTTTAGAAACTGTTCCATCTGCTTTAGATAATTTTCCCTCTATGTAAAGAAAACTTTCGCAGGGAAGAGTATACTTTTCAGTTTCATGAACGGGAATTAGTATTTCATCATTGTTGCTTAATTTTGTTGGCAAATATGGCTCATAAGAATGCAACTCTGAGTGAGTAATAGAATTGTCAATATAAAGTTTTTCGCTAACATTAAGTATACTAATTTCAAAAGTTCAAGTCCAAGTGATTTAAGAAATTGTTTGTTTGTACTTGTTAATCTATTAGCGTTGACTCGACTACTAAACTTAACTTTATTATGTTTAGCTTTATATGTTTTTTGAATTTGTTGAATATTGGCTGTTGATTGAATATCGTTTCTATTATAAAAAATAACCATTATAAATATAGTTTTTTTACATGTAATCTTAGTGAAACAGTTTCTTTTCGAAAATTAACAAAATCGAGATTCTGATCTAATATTTTAACAGTAATTTTGTCTATTGCTTTCACTATTACCGGAAAATAAATAATATTTTGAGGACTTTCAATTATTTTAAATCCTGGCGAAACGTTTGGGAAAAATTGATGTATAATATGGACAGGTCTTCCGTTCAGATAGGAACCTTCAGCAATACTGCAATCTATACATAAGGAATTAACTTTTATAATTTCAGCTGGATTGTCTGATAATTTACTTTTTCCATCACCTTTAATAGTTTGGTTTTTAAATCCAAAAATGTTTCCAATAGTTCCATCTTTAAATGTAATATCAGCCGTAGATTTAATTTCAGATTGTAAAGTGTTATGATTAGCATATAAGTGAAAAGATATTCCTTTTTTATCAAAAATATTTTGTAGAAATTTATTTATATCGCCTATTTCATAACTACCAGCAGGTATTTCAACATAATCGTTTGAATTCCCGTAATACAGTTTGTTATTAGTTTCATCAATGTTGGGAATGGCATTAAAAGTTTCAAAATTTGTTAGTCCTATAACATAATCTGAGTCTTCATCTAAGTAAATTGGTGGATTAAATGATGCAAAAAGTTCACTACTTTGTGCAGAAAGAGCTATTGTAAATGACATGTCAGTTCCCACAACCTCTTTAAAATAAAGAATAGTTCATAATTACATGTTTATATAAAGAAATTGTAGACAAAGTTGCCCACAAATTGATGAATCATATGATTGATAGGAATCATGATTATAAAAGATGTCATTTTTGCTACCATCGCTAAAGAAGTATGATATTATTTCTGCAGGTGGTCTTAAACCTCCAAAACTATCAAAATAAATAATTTGTTTACCGTGCTTTACATAAGCTGTCCAATGAGTTCCTGGACCATATTGATCATCCAAATTAATAATAGCACATTCAACTTTATTTATAACTTTTGGTAGTTTATTACGCATAAATATTCCTCGAAAATTAGGGATTTTCAAAAGCCTCACATATTTTTTTAACTCAAAATCTGAAAGTGGTTTGCGAGGTAGCATATTTAACAGTTTTTTGCATAGGGTTTCAAATATAATCCACAACCTTGCTTATAAGGTCGCAAAAAGAGACCTTTACCAACTGACATTTGCTCTATAGCCTTATTATGTCTTTTTTGTTCTTCAAGTTTATTTTTTGCACTTTTAACCGCATTTATTGATGAAGCAATTCCTGCAGCTCCCCCACTTAGTGCTCCCAATGCAGAGAGTCCTGCAAATATTGGAATTAGCGGTAACAAACCACCGAATTTTGGAATTGGGATAATTCTTTTAGCAGGTTGTTTTACCTTTACGTTTCCTTTACTGATAGATGCTAGAGCATCTTCAGCCGCAATTCGTAAATTTTTGTATTTTCTTCCCAATATCCCCCTTTTCGCCCTTCGTAACGCTGACTGAAATGAGATAGTCCTGGTAGTTATTTTTCGTTTTTTCAATTTTATTCCTTTGCCTTTTTTTATTCCTTTTCCTCTCTTTTGAATACCCATACCTAACTTAGACTTAGTTTTCATAATACCCGCTATTCCTAGTGCGGCTAATCGTTCGCCTAAAGAAGCGTCACTCGATTTAAATCTTTGAAAAGCTCTTTCCGCTAATAACTGATCTGCCCTGTTGCGATTCTTCAAGTCGGGAAATTTATAATAAGCAATATCGTGTTCTTTGCAAGCTTCGTCTAAAGGATTTTTACTCTTATCTCCTCGCTCAAGACGTTTAACAAGTTTTGTTCCTGGACCACAATATTTGTATGATGGAATGTGTAATTCAAAAGGTAGTTTATTAATAAGACTGTTTAGTGAACCACCTTTCAACACGAGCATTAAGCTTTTAATAGAGCTAGATGTAACATATCCCATTATATATATAATATGAAGTTTACAGTTCCTTTCTTCATTGAAACAGTTAGAGCTTGCTCAACACTGATCTAATGCAGATCGAAAAGCAACAGTTTTCTTTACCGATAAAAAATCATGATCTAGATATAATAAATTTTAGAAAGCATGGTGTCTTGTTTGGAGGTTCATGTAAAAGAGCAATAGTTGTAGGACCCTCTGGATGTGGGAAAACTAATGTAATTATTGCCCTATTAACTTCCGAAAATGGGTTAAGATTTGGAAATGTGTATATTTACTCAAAATCATTATATCAATCAAAATACGAGTTTTTAAGAAATCTATTAAACTCAATTAAAGAAATAGGATATTTTGAATCATCTCGTGAAGAAGATATATTACCACCGAATGAAATTAAATCTAATTCTATAATCATATTTGATGACATTGTTTGTTGTGATCAGATTATTATGAGAGATTACTTCTGTTTCGGTAGACATAAAAATACTGATTGTTTTTATTTAAGCCAAACATATTCAGCTGTTCCTAAACAATTAATTAGAGATAATACCAATTTGTTAATAATATTTAAACAAGATGGTACAAATTTAAAACATATTTATGATGATCATGTAAATACCGATATGTCTTATCAACAATTTAAAGACTTATGTGGTATTTGTTGGCGGTCAGATTATGATTTTGTAGTTATTGATAAAGATTGCAACATAAAATCTGGTCGTTATCGAAAGGGATTTGATAACTTTATTAAATTTTAGAAAATATATATAACCATCATTTCAATTAAGTTAATATTAGTTCATAATCTAAACTATATCTATAAACATGAACGAGAAAATTGCAAAAGAACTAGTGAAAGCTCGTAAAGCCGTAAAGCGAAAATATCAAGCCCTAAAGTCAGATATAGCAGAATCAAAAATTCGCCAAGAAAAAGAGTTAAAGCCCATTACTCAACCTTTGCAGGAATTAATTAAAACTATAAAATCGGAACCATTAATAAAACGGGAAATATCTTCACCTTCGTTCTTTTCAACTCTTCAACATTCTAAAGTTTCACCTATCAAACAACAACAACCAACAAGAAGACAGACAAACATATATAAAAAATATCTCCCCACTGAAATACCATCATTTTTGCAAGATGAAGAAATATATGAGAAGAATGATGATAGTGATAATGATGATGTTTTTTTACCCAGCCCTAGTCGCAGATTGAGTTCTACAATGACATCTCAAGCAAGAGGGCGTACTTCTAGTCCAAACGAGTCCACTATAATCGAACCAACTGACGAAGAAGTTAGACAAGACATCCTTGAATTAACTAGAACTCCTGCTTATGAGGAATATCTTGAGGCATTTCATCCGCTCGTAAGAACATTTGTTGATTTGGCAATTAAGGGTAGACGAGATGTGGATAACACTCACGGTCTAACTCATGACCCTGTAGCGGAAAAATGGAAAATTGGAGATAGTTTAATTGATTTTGAAAAAGAAAATTTGAAAGTTAAAAATTTAACCTACAAAGGAACTCCCGGATTGTATGAGCTCATTTTTTTCCAAGATCCAAAGGGTTATACATCAAAAGATCTTGAAAATTATATGGATATTTTAAAAAGAACAAACGCTTATAGAAGAAATTATGATGCTAATGAACAGATACAGGGAACTACCGATCCGAAATATCTAACAATAATTAAACCATATTTAATTGAAAAAAAAATACTGAAACAATTGAGCAAATCGACTACATCCAGCATTTCAAGCGTTTCAAGTCTAAGCAGATTAAGACCACCTCAAACACGTCAGAGAACAACAAAAACAAGATCTACAAAAGGAGGAACGTTGTTAAATTTATCAAATAAAAAAATTGATTTTGTCTATTATGATGATGTAAACGAACTAGTGGAAAGATTAAAATTACTAGTTTCTTCGCAAATGGCAGGTCATACGGGCCACCAAAATGAGATTATATCAATATTGGAAGAACTTCGAGAAGCAAAAATAATTGTATAAAAGGTAATTAATTGCAAAGAAACAATTATTATGTTATAGTCCAAGAAGGTAAAATGTCGATTGATAAATTCGGATCACACATACTTTTCAAAGATCAAAATAAATTATTAGAATATAGAAATGCTCCTTCTTCTTCTTCTTCTTCATCTTCTGAGATCTTAAATATTGTGGATATTAATAAAGTAAAATTGTATTATAACATTGTTTTACCTTTTATCGGAAAATGGGATTCCATTAATAATCAATATGAATTACTTCAAGATGGAAGAAATACATATGTTTTCCCATTCAAAGAGGGATATATAGAGAAAGTTGAATATCCAAAAGAAGATGTTGCTCTTCATATAAACGGTAAAGCAGTAAAATATGGAACGAAAACCAAAATTATATTAGGTGATATAATCAGTTTCCACAACGCTAAAAAATCGATAACATATTTGCCTTTGTTTTATGGAGAACTTGTAATAAATTGTCCAATTATAATAGAACAATAAACATTCTTAATTTACAACTATGACTGTTAACTTTAAAGAAGAAATTGTTAATGAACTTCATAAGCCAAGCAGAAAATATTACAAACGTCGGAGGGTTATAGTAAAAGGTTTAAATGATTTATGGCAAGCTGATTTAGTCGAAATGATACCTTATTGGAAATTGAATAGAGGATATCGTTACATGTTGGTAGTAATTAATGTATTCTCAAAATATGTTTGGATAGAACCCATTAAATCAAAATCAGGAAAAGAAGTTACTCAAGCTATGAGAAAAATTTTGGAAACTGTTGAAAATTTTCCAAAACACCTTCAAACTGATATGGGAAAAGAATTCTTTAACAAAGATTTTCAAAAGTTAATGACTGATTTTAGCATAAATCATTATAACACTTATTCTAATTTAAAAGCCAGTGTGGTGGAAAAAGTGAACAGAACTATAAAAAATTTAATGTGGAAAAAATTTAGTTTGCGTGGAAAGTACAAATGGATTGATATTTTAGATGAAATAGTTCAGAAATATAATAACACAAAACATTCGACAATCAATAAAAAGCCAGTTGAAGTTACCAAAAATAATGAAAAAGACATTTTAAGATCATTTTTTACTCGTGCAAAAACAATCGATTCAAAGTTTCCAAAATTTAGGGTTGGTGATTATGAGCGGATAAGCAAGCAGCGAGAAGCATTTTCCAAGAGTTACACGCCGAATTGGTCAAATGAAATATTTAGCATAAAAAAAGTTAAAGTTACAAATCCTACTACATATTTGCTTCAAGATGAAAAGAACCAAGAAATTGCAGGAGGGTTTTATGGAGAAGAGTTGCAGAATGTTAAACATCCAGATGTCTATTTGGTAGAAAAAGTATTAAGAAAAAAAGGAAATAAAGTATATGTTAAATAGCTTGGATTGAATAAATCACACAATTCATGGATTCTTAAAAGAGATGTATTATAATTTAATGGTTGTACCTGAAACGTATTTTAATTAAAATTTTTATATATTTTTTTTATCAAATAAAACAAATGTTAGTATTGAAATATTTTATTAAAAATCAATTTAAATTTAAACATTAAACCTTTCATTAAAAATCTTGTTCCTATATTCCTTACTCAGAAATATGTCCAAAACATTTTGACATTGCACAATTCTTCTATCAAATCGAAGTCTGTCTGCACAAAATTTCTGATATTCAGATATTCGCGCTTGCCTGTAAGCAAAGGACCACACCACCATCCAATATAGTTTATTTTTATCTTCACAAATATTGACCGATTTCTTCATAATATTTCTTCGTTGAAAGATTATTTTTTAATTTTTCTTCCAATTGTTCCGGATACAACAAAAGCATTTCCAGCATCACACATACATTTTCACTGTTGACATTCTGATTTGGATTTAGCACTTCATATATGTCGGATAGAATGTTTCTTGATTGTGTGCAAAGGCTAGTTTGAAACAATTTGAAATACTTCTCAAATTCTTGTTTGTTAATTATTTGAATTCTATAATCCACAATCTCAATGAGCGACCATAAGGTGTCAACAGAACTGCATGAAAGATAAACATAATTTCCATGCAATTTTTGAATTTTTAAGATGAGGCAATCATTATATTTATGAAAGCTTAAAGTAATGTTACCACACATCAACGATTGTGTATCTGAATTAGAAGAATAAAAATAATTAGCTATCACTCCCTGGTATTTCAACAGAGCTTTCCATTCATCTTCATTTAGACTCACATAAAATCCGTTTCTGCTTCCAATAAGAATTCTTGGTGAAAAATCACTTAAACTTATTCCAACAGCTATGAACTTGGACGAAGAATTATTTAAATAATGCACTTTAGAATTTAGAAGTTTTTCACTAATTTTTATACATGAATCGTCTTTCTTAAACACATTATTAGTATTAGTGCTATACTCATTTACTTTACTGAAATTAGTATACATGTTTATTATTAAGTGTGATCTGGTAAACTGAACTGTTTCGAGATAGTCTTTGATGATATAATATGATCCCCACCAGTTATCATCCCCACTCTTTTATCAGAAATTTTAAGGTTGTTCGTTTTAATTGTATTCTTATTATTCTGTTTTGAATTTATAATACATAAGTCCTAACACTGTTATGAGAGAAAGTAAACCTACTGTTAATACTACATTAATAATATAAGATATATAACACTTGGAATTTTCTTGCTCGTTAAAAAGGGTGTTGTTTAAATATGTAAGATTTGTTGATTTTATAGGGTTTTTTCTATGTATCAATTCGGAACATTCATCATTTTTACGTTTGATGATCCAATTTGTGTCATAAATGGTATTGTTTACATAATAATATAAAATTTTGAAGAAATTGCTATTAATGTTCATCTGCTGCATTTTAAAGGAAAATGCTTGGCTGCTATTATTAATTTTTTCAATTCTCATATGATAACATGATTGCGGTAATTCATAATCCGATGTATTTTTGAAACAAACTAAACTATGTGTCACTTTATATGGAATATGCACATATAAAGTATTTCTTGTAATGTAATATAACAAAATATATGGGGTAAGAGACATGATTAAAACACCTTAAAATTTTAATTCTATATTCTAATAAACAAGAAGAGACAACTCTATTACAGTATCATCGACTGAATGATGACATTTACAATAATTCAAATTATAAATAGCAAAAAAAAGGGATAATGAAATTTAAAACATAACAATTACAATATTTTGGATGCCATGATGACATTTCCATCAGTCAAAATTATAAACGAGAAAAAGAAAATGTTTGTATTAAATTTTGTCATAACAACATCTTGGTCTTCACATTTCTTCATCTTACAAAGCCACAAACATTCAGCTAAGTCACACTTGTTGTGAAGTCTATGATGTTCTTCAATAGGACAATCATCAATCGTCCATTCAAAAATTTCAGCACCACAGTAAAAACATTTGCAAATATCAGCAATTAACAAATAATAAAAACCTGCACGAGCTAAAACTATCAATTTCTTTATCACAACTTTCTAAACACATGCTTTGGTAGTTAGGCTACCTTTAAGTAATACAAAGCTTTTTCCTATCTTAAATACAATCCAACAACCTTGAAAAATCGGTTTAGAAGAGAGGGAACATTGTTTTATAATAATTCTTTATGCTCATCTGCCCATTGATAAAAAGGAATATCATGATGACCACATGAAAGTGTATCAAAGCTGTCCGGAATTTTATATCTTTTGTCGTCTGAAGAAGTTAGAGCTAATTTATTCACCAATTCAGTAAACATATTATGTAAACGAGATCGAAAGGTATACATAGTGCAAAACGTTTTTGAATTATTTTCAACTACATCTTTGTAATGAATATATGTTAACTGATTTTTGATACTACTTTTTTTAACCCCTTTTGCTCTTTTAAGCAAACCACTTTCTGTTTTAATGCAATATGCTTTCGCTCCGGTTCCATAAAAACTTTCAATAGGTTCACCAGCATATTCATCCTTAAATTATCCAACCACAGATTTAGTAATTGGCATATTATGACAATTGCCGATTTGATAATTTGAAGTATCAAATCTATCTATATTACCCTTTATGTCATCATAAACATTTTCGGTTTGAATTTCTAAAATGAAGGAGTCTGTATCAGTATACAAGAGTTTAACTTTTTCACCGTATGAAGGTTTAAGAAAATTGTAAAAGAAATCATACATTAAAGTTGTTGATATATCCAATATGGAAAATCCCACATAAATAGGTTTATTATATTCAACTAAAACTTTTTGCATTTGAACCGCAACTAAATTTTCTGAAAATATGGTTAAGTCTTTGAAGTAAGGTTTTGCAATAAGATTTTCTGCGCCATCTTTTCTACTGTTTTTTGCCCATTCAGTAACCAACCTAATATCAGTCCTTTTGTTAACATTTTCCATTGTTTTTCCATAAATGCTATTATTCGCTACTTTATATGTACTTTTTTCAAATTTGTTTTTAGATTCATTTCTTAACTTGGTGTTTAAATCAATATATTTTTTTAGCCATGGTGATTGATTAAACTTTAAAACTCTATATATTTTAACTATCTCTATGCCATTTTCAATGCATTGTTTCAATAAAGAATAATGAAGAACATATTTTTCCTTATTATTTAAATTTGGAATTAACTTTGACCATTTTGAATTAGGAGGTTTGTAATTTTCAGGACAGAATGGAAATTCATTATGTTGATCATGTAATATATTTGGATATTTTAAATCAACTTCAAATACATATCCTGATTCTGCAGTGTCAGAAATATTCATTATGTTTAAATTTTCAATTTCATCGTTTTTTAACCAAATGAAATTATTTGTTGGAAGATATTGTGACATTGCATAACCGTATAAGTTTGTTGCATCAAGATACAAAATATATTTGCTTGGTTCTGATGGATCATAATTTGAGAGAAATATATTATTTGCTTCAGATTTTCTACTTATACAGGTACTGACTCCTCCACGAACATTACTTTTAAAAAAATGTAACATATCAGGATCGGTTAACAATTCTAATTCTACCCCAGTGTAACGTAAACATGCATCAAAACTTAAACCGGGAAAAGTGTAATAATGAGCAGGATCTAATTTATAAGTGTTTATACATGTTTTTCTAAAATTTTCGAAAACATCTGCAAGGAGTAACACATCAGATTTTAAATAAATGTCAGAATATTCGCCAATCGAATTGCATTGAAAGAAATTAAATACAATGTTGGCTCTCTCATACTCTCTTTCGGAAATATGTTCATATGTTAGATGATTATAAAAGTTTTCCTTATCAGGCAAATTTACCTCATCTAGTTTCGAGTAGTTGTCGATATATTTATATGGAAAAACTCCTTTTTGACGAATATATTTAAATTGTTCTTTGTCATTAAAGTATTTTGATACTTCTTTACATTGAAGATCATCAAGCGTTTCAGATAGATTTGCCAAAGAATATGGTAAAAATTGAAATGAATCTATAAATCTAATATGAAAATATTTTTTTTTAAGGTATTTGATTTTTTATCGAAATAGGAGCCAACTTCAATATGTTTTTCAAATGAAATATATTTTTCTTTATTTTGAGCTTTTACAGATAATTGTTCATTATTTTGACATATATTCTTAATAAACAAATGGGAATCATAATTCCTCAAATTATGTAATATAACAGGAATAAAATTTGGTTGTTTGTAATTTAAATTACAGATGGAATGTGCAGGACCTCTATATTTTCCAGTGATATGACAATGATCAGCAACTTTATCATTATCAATATATTTGTCACAAATATGACACTCATTAGTGTAGTTCAAATGTATTTTATCTAATTCAGATAATTTATTCATTTTTTTATGAACTTTAAGATATTTGCTGTATAAATTACAAATATCTCTCTCTAAAAAATTTATAAAGATTTGGGCACTGTTAGGTCCTCTATATAGTTCAAATTTGGAAAAACTATCATCAAAGGAACATTTAATATAATAAGCAAATGAATATGGAAGGTGTTCACATTTTTTAATTGTGTATGATGCAGAATTATCTAATTCGACTTCCATGTCTGAATTATTATCATCATTATTTAATAGAGGCTTAAGAATACATTCGAAGTCAGCATATACAACGAAAGGAACTTCCATCTGTTTTTGAATGTTAATAAATTTAAGAATATTTCCGGGAGAATTATTTCCAAATTTATCGGCTTTGATTTCTGTTGATGGTAAATTAATTCTAACAAAATCACAATCAAAATTGTTGTGTCTAACTAAGTATTCTTTAGTGCCAAAATATTGTAAACAACCATCACAAAGATGTATTTTGCCATTATGATTAGAAACTTGCTTTGAAATTAATTTAGACAAATCGGAAATGTAAGAGTAATGAAAATTTCCATCATCATCACTAATTAATAACAAGTTCACATGAACTACTTTCTTATTTTTTGTATAGTGGAGGGGACCAATTATTTGATATTCAAATTTAAAATCTTTTTCAAATTGTTCGAGGCCATACACATTAATTGAAATTTCATTTTGTGATTCAAATTTTGGAATGTCTTTTAAAGTAACTGGAAAGTTTATACCTGTTACGTTCAACAGTGTTGTGAAATGTGGGTATGATGTAACTTCACAGGCCAGTCCTGTAGGAGGATGAATTGCTGCAACAATGGACCACGCGAAGCAGCAGTTATCGTTGTTCCTAGGATTTATAACTGCATGCTTCATCCTTATTTCTTCAGGTAATGGAATGTGTGCTGACGCGCGAAGGGGATTATATTTGTTGATGTTCACTTCCAAATGCAGAGTTTTCACTAGTATCCATCCTGAAAAGAATAAAAAATAAAATAAATACAATTTTAAAAATTAATATTTTTAAAATGATAATTTCTTTAAGATTGGCCATATTTTTAGAATATTTTCACCAAAAGAAAATAGTTTACCTGAATCACGTTCTGCTAGTTCATCAGATTTTCGGTCTATGGTTTGCAACATGTCTTCCAAGATCAATGAGAGTGTTGTGCTGCTACATATAATATGGAATGGTGTGTTAAACGATTTTACTTCATACTCCTCATTGGTCGGATTGAAATATAACCCAAACAATTCCAAATTTAATTTTAGCGTTATTAGCCCTTTTAATTCGGCTTCTATTACAGTTACAATTTTGTTCAAAATTGTATTAAAAAAACTTTTAATGTTGACTTCAAATTGATCTGCCGAAATCCTGTACGATATTATTCGTTTTTGAAACGCAGATTTAATAATTTGGATTCCATCTTTACTTCTGATTATCGCATTGTCTTTGTGGCTGTTTGTTCTCAAATGACTTGCCCACATATTTCGCCTCACAGTTTTTTTACATTCCTTGCAGTATTTATCATCTGAAAAAAAAACGAAGTAGAGGTTAGTTTAAACATTAAAACTTAGAACGAAGAAAATTACAGTTTACACATTTAAACCACGAAAATAAAAATTAAATAGCACATATCAAAAAATCTTACCATTGGTAGAAGTGGATGCCATTTCTGTTGTCTTTCCACAAACTTGTCGAATGTGACGCATAAGATTATCTTTGCGGTTGAAGTTTCGTTTACATATAAAACATTGGAATTGCATTTTGAAAATCATAAAAATAAAAATGTCTCTTCTTGTGAAGCTGCTTTTACATTCGGCTGGGAAATGATGAAAAGGTTTGAAACTCATTGTTTTAAATAAAGGGATTTTGGGAAGGTTTAGATTGTTATCGATGGAATTTACCAACTCCTCAAAATTGTTTGTAATCCAATGCTGTCTTTACATTCAACAGGTGAAATAATGAACATTGTTAAAATTCATTGCTTTAAATTAAAGGAATTAAGGGAATGGATGGATGGTTAAGGGATGGCATTTACCAACTCATCAAAACTGTTTTTTATTCGACTCCACTTCTCCTGATCTTCTTTATTAAAATATTTCACAGAATCTAAAGAATAGCCCAAAGTTTTTAATTTTGAAATATTTATTGTTTTTTGAATTAAATTTCTTTTGTACAATAAACGATTTATTTTTTACATTAAAAAATGTTTTGTCTGTTTTAGAAAATGTATTATTTGTCTGTGTTTGTTTCGTTTGTTGCATCTGTGTTGCGAGGCCATATGGTTTATTTTGAATTTTAAAAAATGTATCGTCTGTTTGAAAAACTATCGTCTGCGTATCTTGTTCCGTCTGCGTCTCTTTTGTATTGTTAAATTGTTCTGTTTGGGTTTGTTTACAATTATTACAATTTTGAATAGAAGGAGGTGGAGAATTCATACTATTCCATGAAATGTCGCTAAACTGATCATTTCGTAACATAAAATTTTGAACTGGAATGAATTCATCAGTATTTTCAGAGTTATCAATAGAAAATTTAAAATTATTTGCTGCAATATTTGTTAGTGACGAAGTAGAAGCTAGAAGTGGACTTTTCTGTTGGTCATAACTTACAAAATCGTTATCGTTAGAGCCATTAGGAATATTTTGCCCGCAGGAAACTGATAAATTACTTAAGGTAGATTTTGAAGAGAAATAGTTTGATTGGTTATTTAATAAGAGAGATTTGAGAATGGTAGAACTTTTTACTGCGGGACTTTCTTGACTACAAGGTATCATATCATCATCATTATCACTAAATCTATTGTCTGATATGTTTAAATTAGTATTTTCAATGTTATTTGATTGTTCATCGATTCGCGAACAAGAAGGTCCTGCTAAAGTTGGATCAAACGATCTATTTAGTGGCAGTTCCACATTATCAGATGGAATTCCTAATAAATCTTTAAATGTTGTCAAATCATCTAAAACTTGTGATGGAATTTCACTCTCACTATTTTTTCCCCAGTTTAAATTATTTTCCACCACAATATTGTTATATTCAAATGAACTTAAATTAAAATTATTATCCAAAGGTGTGATTTCAATATTTTCTTCTAAATTTAGATCAAAATTATTATTTTCCAAAGCTATCGTTTCAATATTTTCTCCTAAATTTAAATCAAAATCATTATTATTTAAAGCTGTGATTTCAATATTTTCTTCCAAATTTAGATCAGAATTATTATTTTCCAATGCTGTCGTTTCAACATTTTCTTCTAAAGCAACATTGTCTGCAG
>MU182491.1:91508-133933 GCA_016904865.1 Pissodes strobi | reverse complement strand
TATACAGGGTGTGAAAACAGGATAAGTTACCGTTTTTTGGCATTTACTGGTCGCAATTTTGAAGATAGCGACTTGAAATTTGGCTTATAGGTAGAGGTCCACGAACCCTCGAAACCTATTGATTTTGGCTACGATCGGGTAATATACAGGGTGTGAAAATAGGAAAAGTTACCGTTTTTTGGCATTTACAGGTCGCAATTTTGAAGATAGCGACTTGGCATTTGGCATAGAGGTAGAGGTCCACAAGCCCTCGAAGCCTATTGATTTTTGTTACCATCCGTTAATATACAGGGTGTGTAAACAAGACAAGTTACCGTTTTTTGGCATTTACAGGTCGCAATTTTGAAGATAGCCACTTGAAATTTGGCACAACCCTGGAAACCTGTTGATTTTGGTTACAATCGGTTAATATACAGGGTGTGAAAACAGGACAAGTTACCGTTTGTTGGCATTTACAAGTCGCAATTTTGATGATAGCGACTTGAAATTTGGCATAGATGTAGAGGTCCACAAACCATCGAGGCCTATTGATTTTGGTTACGATCCGTTAATATACAGGGTGTGAAAACAGGATAAGTTCACGTTTTTTGGCATTTTTGTCCGTGTAAACAAGGACCAACTTTGTTTTTTTCGATGTCAATTTATAAGTAGAGGTGAAAGTATGTTAGCATTTTTTGTTGACAACATGGTTACCATAGCAACCAATTAATAATATGTAAATCTCTAATAAAAGATATAGTATTGTACTTAGGATTGTTTATGAAGCCTAATTTGATACTAAAAAATTTGTTGCTATGGTAACCAAAAAAAGTAAAAAATCGTCATAATTCGTCAATCGTACGACTTAGAGATTTGATATATGGTATTTGGGTAAAGATTAAAACACAATTAACAATTGACGTTGACAAGTCGGTTACCATGGCAACCAATTAATAATATGTATATCACTAATAAAATATATAGTATGGTACTTAGGATTCTTTATGAAGCATAATTTCATTCTAAAAAATTAGTTGCTATGGTAACCAAAAAAAAAAGTAAAAAATCGTCATAATTCGTCAATTGTACGACTTAGAGATTTGATATTTGGTATTTAGGTAAAGTTAAAAAAAAAACGATTGACGTTGACCGACTGGTTACCATGGCAACCAATTAGAAATTTATCACGGTAAAATTAGACTAGCGATTGGTAACTCTAATTATAAGGGCTTTCTAATTATAGGCCACGGTACGGATAGGAGCGTGGCAATAATGTGTGACCAAAGGTCACACAAACGAGGCCCGAAGGGCCTCGCGCGTGCCGCAGGCACGAGTGGCCACGCCACTTGTTAATATGTCAACTAAGTCGGAGAAAACGGCCAACCTTCAACATTAATTTCGAACTGATCCAAAAAAATTTTGGCGTACACTTAAATATTTAAGTGTCTGCTCAAGCACGGCATGCCATACTTTTTTTACTGACAGGAGACAGGCTCAGGACTTTAATACTTATCTGCTTAACAGTGTCTCACAATTACCATTAAATAATCAAAATTTTGTAAACGAGAATTATGTGAACAATACGTTTCTAAGCACTAATTACGAGTTATTTTCCTTTAAGGAGGTTACCCCGGAGGATATAGAAAGAATAATTTATAAACTTAATACTAATGCTACTGGCTCGGATGGCATTATTCTAAAAATGCTTTGGTATTTAATTCCTATGCTTACTAACCATATAACTTACCTTATACACAAATGTCTGTCAACTGGCAAATTTCCTGCACTCTGGAAGGACGTCAATGTGGTTCCCGTCTCTAAAACCTCACATCCAACCCACCCTTCTCATTTCAGACCTATTAGTATCCTTCCAACTATGTTAAAAATTTTAGAAAAATGTTATCGCCGAGCAGTTTGGTAACTTTATTGCTCAAAATAACATATTGCCTCCAACTCAATCCGGTTTTAGAACCAACCAGAGTACTTCAACAGCGCTGCTTAAGGTAACTGACGATATCTTTCGTGCCTGCGATGATAAGAAAAATACATGCTTAATTTTGTTGGATTACAGTAAAGCCTTTGATATTTTAGATCATGATTTGTTAAACATTAAACTTAAATATTTCGGTCTTGGTGACTTAGCATTGAAATTCTTCAAGAATTACTTTAACGCAAGGCAACAGCGGGTTGTTTTTGGGGGTGGTTATTCGGAGTACCTACCTTTAGCTAAAGGGGTCGCGCAAGGAAGTATTATCGGCCCAATCTTGTTCTCAGTATATACGTCCGACTTTTGTAAAATGCTCGAATATTATTCCTCTCATCAATACGCTGATGATAAGCAAATTTACTATTCTTTCGAGTATGTGGATGCTGAGAAAGCTATTGAAAGGATTAATTCGGATTTGAGTGTACTTAACAATGTTTCGGAGGCGCACGGGTTGCTGCTTAATGAGGGTAAGACTCAAGTTGTGTTCTTCGGAAAGGAAAAGGAGCAAATTTCAAACAACGATCTACTAAATATTAAGCTTAATAACGTTATTTTAAAATCTGCGGTTGTTTGTAAAAATCTCGGACTTTCTATGGATAGTGATTTGCGCTTTCAAAATCACGTTTCTCCCATTCTTCAAAAAGCCTATTCTAAGCTTAAAGTACTTTATATTCATAAGAGCATACTTGATACATCTATTAAGCTTAGGTTGGCAGATTCTATGTTTTTGTCACATCTCTCGTATTGTATTAGTGTATATTGGCCAACCCTACTTTACAAAGACAAGTTAAGTCTTCAACGTTTACAAAATTCTTGTATAAGATTTGGTTATAATCTTCGTAAATTCGACCATATCCCCCAGTACTTTCACCAGTCTAACTGGTTTAGGTTGGAGGTTCGTTTTCGGATGCAGCTTCTATGTATTGTGTTAATAAGATTACTACCACCAAGCAACCGTCGTATCTTTATGAAAAGCTGACTAGGAGCTCAGATATTCATTAGCGCTATTTAGCGTCCCCAGGCATAACACTGCTCAATTTCAGCGCTGTTTTACCTATAATGCAGTTAAAAATTTTAATAAGCTTCCCCCTGACGTCAAGAGAGCACCTAATCAATCCGTCTTTCAGCCTAGATTGAAGAAGTATATTGCCCAACTGCAGGGAGACCTGACGTAATCTTTTCAGTGATAAATATATGTATTTTTCCTTTTTTTGCATTGAATTCCTTAATTTATTAAATTTAAGCATTTGGTGTAATAAAAAAGTATTTCTGGCTTTTATATATTATAGTCTAGTTGTTTTTAAGATTACATATTTTTTTATATAAAACTTAGTTAGCTAGGGGGTTGTATAAGAGCAACTTTGTTGGATACCGCCCCCATATCTATTACTTTGTACATCTATTCCTTTTATCCCTAATAAAGACCTTTATTATTATTATTATTATTATTATTATTATTATTATTATATATGTATGCATGGGAGTTTTATCGTGTCATATTATGGTATCAACTCAATAATTATCATACATTTGTAAATTGATTTATGCTCGGATTTATCTTATTTTTGCATTTTTTTTTATATCCCCAAAATAAATAAAACTACATAATATGCTTTTGTCTTTTTGGTCAATATTTACTTTGCGCACTTATTGGCTACCACAAAAATAAAAATACTGACATATTCTACGTTACTTCTCTTACCATCTCCCACACATTAAATGCTGCGCAAATGTTTCTACTTATCAGAAAAAAATAACAAAGTTTACAAAATGCAGTTATGTTAAACCATCCGACATGTTCCAAACTTATACTATCTCGCTCTCGCACACTCATTATTTCACCTTCTCTTTTTTAACACAACGCAACGGTCCAAACGGATCTGAAAAACGCAAGCAAAAAGCAAGGCAGGCGTAATAGCGATACAAGAATAAGTAATTTTACCAGCTTCTTTTCTTAAAAACCAAAAATATAACTGTTTTCTTTTGCATTTTAAAATGATAACATTTCTGGCACAACATGACACTATTTCAACTTTCAGCATTTCGATTTCTTAAATTATGTGATCTAGCATCTAGTTAGCTTAGCACGGCTCAGCCAGCTGTCATTCTACGAATAGGTGTTGCCAAGTGTAATTTCTGTTCGGTTCTAAAATACGGTATCTTGTTGGATACATTCAACCAACACTTCATACATGGTGATTCAGAAGTACTTTGTATTTATTAAAATAATAAATAATAATAATAATAATTCGCTATTTTGAGTTACGCAAGACGCTCGCTATTTAACGACCAAAAGAGAGAGAGACACATGCGCCCTTGTTTGGTATATCTGGATTAGTTAAGAAAGTACCACGCGTAGCGCGCTCGTTTTGTTAATTTGGGATAATTATGGTTTTGTGTTAGGCGGGGTTGGTCAAGCGCATAGCGCGCTCGTCTCAATGCTCTTGTTTGGTTAATTAAAGTTACTTTCGATTATTTTTGCTTAATCTGGGATACCGAAGACAAGCCCGCGTAGTGCGCTTGTCTCTTCTTTATTAATTAGGGTTAGTCTGGGGTGGTTTTGCTTAGTTTAAGTTAAGAAAGAGACAAGCGCGCGTAGCGCGCTTGTCTCTTTATTTTGCCAAATTAGGGTTAGTCTGGGTTAGTTTTGATTAGCTTTGGTTAGTTTGGGTTAGTTTTGGTTAGTTTGGGTTCGTTTGGGTTGGTTTTGCTTAGCCTGGGTTAGTGAAGAGATAAGCGCGCGTAGCGCGCCTGCCTCTTTACATTGCTTAATTAGGGTTAGTCTGGGTTAGTTTGGGTTGGTTTTGCTTAGCTTGGGTTAGTGAAAGACATTTACATTGCTTAATTAGGGTTAGTCTGGGTTAGTTTGGGTTGGTTTTGCTTAGCTTGGGTTAGTGAAAAGACAAGCGCGCGTAGCGCGCTTGTCTTTTTACTTTGCTTAATTAGGGTTAGTCTGGGTTAGTTTTGGTTAGTTTGGGTTAGTTTTGGTTAGTTTCGGTTGGTTTTGCTTCATTCGGGTAATAACTGGTTAATTAGGGTTAGTGTGGGTTAGTTTTGTTTAGTATGAGTTGGTGAAAACACAAGCGCGCGTAGCACGCTTGTCTCTTTACTTTGCTTAATTAGGGTTAGTCTGGGTTAGTTTTGGTTAGATTCAATTAGTTTGGGTTGGTTTTGCTTAGTTTGGGTAATGAAGACACAGTGAGATCATTGGGGGCGAAGGAAAAATTATAGAAATTGACGAGGCGAAAATTGAAAAAAGAAAATATAATAGGGGACTATACAAAGCGATTCCACGTTTTTTGGAAAAATGCAGCGGTGCTTTACCCTTAGTGCTTCATCCATTTCCATGTAAGTAATTTCAATAATTGATATTCTATGCACCAGCCCTGGGACATTTACCTACTTGAAAATCAAGAATGTTAGTCAAGTATGACAACATTGCAAGTAAATTTTCATCATTAACGTCAAATTGGGAGAGTTCGCGTTTAAATGTCTTCCTAAATGGCCTCATTTATGATTTTTATTTTTCAATTTTTGGCGTCAAAAGTGTTTTGCGCAATATGTAACGTGTCACAAAACACTTCTAATACTGTCTTCTACAAGTCACATAAAAAATTTTTGCAAAATTCGAAAAGTGCTCAAAGTAAATATTTACCGTGTTTTTTTTTTATTATCTCCCCAAAAAAATACGAAGCTATAGGTACGGTATACCTATTAATTTTTGTTGGTGTTCACTGCACCTTCAGTTTTCGCCACATAATCAACTGATCGTTTCTTACATTTATGGATTCACTATACAGAATGCTGTATAGTGCTGTATACCAATCCAAAACAATATTTCATAGGCGATTCAAGATTTAAACATTTCATGAGCAAAGAATATAGGGACAAACAGGTAAGTGCACTGACACAAGAGTCTAATATTATTTATTAATAAATTTGCGCTGTTATTACTAATGGCTGATTTAAATATGGCGCACTCACTGAATTAAAACCGAATTTAATGCTTAAAGTAATGCTATGAACCATTACTTGACTAATAGTTAATATGCGAGATATTCTCTGCAATTTGTGATTATTTGTAAATAATGATGAATCGGTAGGCAGAACATTGGCAGCCCGGAAAAACAAAGTAGTAAAATTTCCACATTTCTAAGTGCAATAATTATTTTCAATACGCCTATGATACTTGCGTAAGATGCAAGATCTGTGAATTTTTTTTTATTGGCCGTGTTTAGATGTTTAAGAGAGTGTTTTCAGTGCAAATGTAGGGAAAATCGTGAAAAACCTTACTTCTCGTTGGACAGTTACAACATAAAGTATGTACAATATTTACAATATGGTACAATAAAGAGACTATTTACATATGTACAAGGTATTGGGAATGTAACTTTGTTACTTCCAGTTCAAGGATTGGAACGTTCATGGTATGGTACCCAAGCTTGTCAAGGCTAACCCAAACTAACCCAAAATTAAGAAGAAAAGGTAAATAACACATGAAACGTAACTTGAGTTTTAGCCGCTTGTGATTATCTTAACATTTGACAATCTGGCCCCGTGTTGAACGTCGTTTTATAAAACGCCTAGACATTTGATAATACGGCTAGCCAGACAGCAAAATAATGAAAGGTAAACGAAAATTTGACAATTTGGCCGCTATTTATAAAACGCCTAGGCAATTTATGAAACGACGGATTTTGTAATCTGGCTACGACATATACATTATATTTACATTTTTACATTTCTATGTTCATGGTGGTTCCAATTCTTTGTAATAAAGCATGGTGTTTCTATATATGGGTCCGTGTCGCGCATATACGTAAATGGTGTCGCGGGATGTTCTGCGGATCAAACCTTACATCTGCAATCCGCGCTGTCAATGGCGATCCTTTTATGCCGAACTCGAAGAATTTGCTTGCTGTGCGATCTACGAACTGATCTTTATATTCCATGTTTGTCATCGCATGCAAATCTTCGATTCGGACATGATCAAAGACCGTCAGTGACAACGCCGAGCTTAGATATCTGTTTTGTATGGTTTGAATATTCTTTATGTGTGTTTTAGCCGCAGAGCATCACACTGGGAGCCCATATAGCAATGCCGGTCGTATTATTGCTTTATAAACGGTCAACTTATTTGCAGGACTTAGATATGATCGCGTGGCTATCAATGTATTTAAACTTTTGCGTATAATCGCATTTTTGGACCGAATCGCGGCAATATGCTTAGCGAAGCTCAACCTTTTGTCAAGGGCAATGCCCAAGTACTTTACACTTTCACTGGGTGTTATTTCAATGTCGTTTATGATCAACGGAGTCATTTCCGTATCTTTCCTCTTATGTGTGAAAAGCCCAAGCTCTGTCTTTGGTGCGTTTAAGCTTATTTTCCATTGTTCGAAATATGGAAGTATGAGTTCCATATATGTCATTTAAGGTTTAATTTGGCCTGCTGTGCGATCGACGATTGCGTATATATCGCATTGTCGTCCGCATAGAAGGCACAAGAGTTCAGGGGATGAGACGGATAGTCAGCTATATAATGACTAAAGAGCTGAGGTGAAAGTACTGTTCCTTGTGGTACACCAGACATGATGCGCCTTTCCGTGGATTCCCGGTCTTGGATTTTCAAAGAGAAAGTGCGATTTTCCAAATAAGACACGATGAAGGCTCCGAGGTGCAATGGAAACCCATGTATTACAAATAATTTATACACTAAACCATCGTGCCAAACTCGGTCGAAAGCCTTCTCTATGTCCAGCAACAGCAACGCAGTGTGCTTGTTCTCATTGAAGCCATTTGCAATGTCCTGCGCTATTTTCGCCGCGAGCATAGCGGTGCTATGTCCGCGGCGAAAACCGAATTGCTCCGGTGGCAGAATGCGTAGCATTTCAACCGCGCTGCTGATTCTAGACAAGAGAAGTTTCTCTGTTAGTTTTCCAAGGGTATCTAAAAGTGATATAGGCCGATACGAAGCCGGAAGCTTCGGATCTTTATTCGGCTTAGGAAACAGTACAATCACGGCTCTTTTCCAGGGAGAGGGAAAGTGCTGAAGGCGGATAGTTGCATTGGCAATATGCATAAGGTGGACGATGGCTTTATTCGGTAAATTCTTTAGAAGAATGTACGGAATGCTATCGGGGCCAGGAGCTTTATTCTTAGGTAGATAGCAGAGCGTTTTCCGAATCTCATTCGGCGTTATGCGGAGCTTTCCTAGTGCTGGCGGAGGGATAGGATATTTCCTGTTCATAAACAGGCGTGCTGTGTGTGTAACTTGCTCATGGAAGGGGGTGACGTCTGGTGATTCTCCGTAGACGCTCTCTAGGTGGTCCGCGAAGGTCTCCGCTTTCTCACGGTTTTCATAGTAGGTATTACCTTGGAAATGAATTTCCGGGTAATCCACGGGACCTCCTCGGACTCGCCTAGCGAGCTTCCATACAGAGCCGTCCTCTCCGTTTATTGAGTTAACATACGTCATCCATTTGCTGTTACGAAAGTCACGGATGTGCGTCCGTATCTCCTCTGTCAAACGCTGAGATGCGAAGTCTATCGACTCGAGCTCTATTTCTCTGCCATCTCCTTCGAATACGGTTTCGGAAGGAGATTAGGTTTAGGATAGGATCAGGGAGGTGTTCTGTGAACGCTTGCTTTTCGACAAGCGGAAACATGGCGTCTCTGACGTGCTGGATGTTATTGACAAGGGTTCGGACTTCATTTTCAAGTTCAGGGATGCCATCTATTTGCATCGGAATAACTGTAGCCTCGTTCATCCTTCGTCTGAACTCTTGCCAATCTAGATTTCGGTATGATCGCACGGTTTCGCGCGTGGGCAGTGGGCCACCTCGCAACCCAATCTCTATTGGCAGGTGATCAAATTTCAGGATATTCAACTCTCGAAGCTGCGTATAACCAGCTACTCTCCGGGAAATAGAGACATCCAAGAACGAGGAGGTAAGATAATTTGCCGCGTAGTGAGTAGGATTAGGAGTTCGGTGAAATACAAAGTCCGGGTAATCTTCCAGAATCCCGAGTAATAAGCGACCCTTCCTGCTTGTTCTGCCGCCCCAGTTGACGTGCAGGGCATTTAAGTCCCCCAACAGGATGGTTCGCTTATTCGCAGGCAGAAGATTCAAGAAGTCATCTTCAGTCAGGTGAAGACGCGGATATGCGTACCCGCCTATCACCCGCAGGCCACTTGCCAGCTCGACGGCTACATGTTCAATCAGTGTTGCCAGGTCCCACAGAAATATTGCATGAGAAATATTTCGAGAAAGCATGAGATTGAAAAAAAAAGCATGAGATGGCGCGATAGTCGCTGTAACTTCAAGAATGACAACATTGTAGATTTTGGTACAAGCTTTGAATCTATTGGAAAAGCAATTTAGAAAGGAATTGCTAAATTTAGCACATTAATAAGATGAAATTATTAAAACACAGTTAAAACAGTATTTAAAAAAAAATTATTCAAAGACTAAAAGGAACAAAAACATAAAAGTACTTAAAAAGTTAATCATCTGATAAAGTAAAATCCTTGTAAAATAAATAAAAAAATGTTAATCAGAGTTTGAATCATATATATGTTGGTTAAGCTTTCTGATCATTTCTTTTGATATGGGGAAATTTGAACATACAGAATTATTTTTATTTACCAGACCTTTTGTATGGAGTATTGCTGCGACGGTAGAAGTTTTTAATCTATTTCTTTGCTTAGTTTTATTTATATTTACAGCAGAAAATATTCTTTCCACATTTGCACTTGAAACTGGCAAAGTAAGTAAATTAAAAACAAATTTTGTTATCTTAACACGCATACAATGTTCCCTTCCTACTACATTCCACCCAATGAAACCCAGGTAATTTCGCCCAGTCTTTTCTAAATTGTTGTTTGTATACCTTTCTATTGTTAGCAGAACTAGGCCCGGGAAGGTTTTGATCAGATTCACTAATACTACTAGTATCACTATCACTTAGCACCATAATGTATAATTTATTTCTCTGTTAACAGTATTAAACAAGTAAAAGCAATTGTATCCAGTACGTACTTAGCAATCCAATGTTGATGTCGATTATCACTTTCGGGGATTTCCAGATAAGGACGGGGAATAACCGCGCATTTGCACATAACTCTCAGTCAGACGGCGCGATGTTGCAATTTACGATTATTAAACACAATCGAATGATGCCACAGTTGTAAATTTTTGGCAACACCTTTCTTGTGGCGTTAGCCGAATTCCTTTATACTTTGTTATGTACAGTTTATAGTGAATCTCCAAGTAATTTTTAAGAATAATTTATTTTTACCACCATAAGCTAAAAAGCATGAGATTTTGCGACGAAATAATGATAACATGAGATATTTTTCAAAAACATGAGATCTCATGCAAAAGCATGAGACCTGGCATCACTGTGTTCAATGCTGGAGCGCATATTTACAACTCGCTTATATATTAGGGGCCTACGGATGAGACAGGCCACGCCTCCGCCTCGTAAATCGGGGCGGTCCCACCTCTCAACTTTCCATCGTGGAAATTTTAATGTAAAATCCGGCTCGAGGTTTGTCTCGAGTAAGAAAATTATGTTTGCATTCGTGTGATACAAGTAAAGCTGCGTCCTCACCGAGGCGACACTGTCGATCGACTCTGTCTATCGACATTGTTGTTCCACAAGCGACAAAAACAGCATCTGTCCACACCAGAGTTGACAGAAATGTTTGCCGGACAGTCGAAATCAAGATGTCTGACGAAGATGAAGTTATAGTTGCTTGTGCAGCATATATTATTATCGCGACTAAAAAAAGAAAAATTGCACGCAAAAGAAGATTTTGGGTTCGACCAAGTCTTCAAAGTAGAACTAGATACAATGCTAGTAATTTGATAGACGATTTAAAAAAAGATGACGTCCATATATTGAGCCTTGAATACAGGTGTAACGGTGGTTTTAGAAAAGATTTCTTGCTGTCCTTTATTTTTTTACTTCTCTTGCAAATTGACTTTGAAGATTTCTAATTTTTTGTTCTACCGCTTGCTTCTCGACGTTAAATTCATTAGCAATTTCCATAAGGGCATCGTGCCTCAAGTTTCTGTTCTTATAATTTTTGGTTTTAGAATCCCATAGATTTGTTTTCATTTTGTATGCCTCAATAAAGGCAATGACTTTATCTTGTTCCCATTCCATTTCTCCAACGAAAACACACGACTACGAATACGACGATGTCAACAAGGCAAGACGTCACTGAGTACTAACAGTTTGTCGAATGTCGAACGTCGAAAACGCGTCCACACACTAAAGTCGATCGACTGCTCTTTCATGTTTACCGACAGGCGATGGAAAACAAATCGACATGTCGATCGATTCATTTTGTCGATCGACATAGTCGATTGCCACGTACACACCAAGTCGACAACGTCGATAGACAGAGTCGATCGACAGTGTCGACTCGGTGAGGACGCAGCTTTATGTTTGAATTCGACAAGCTTGGATCGTAACCCATTGCAGTTCCAACTCACGATTTTTAGATACATTAAAATCAGTATTTGCTCATCTCTTCCGTAAAGAAGCGCATTGACGCCTGTAGGATCTTCATTCGATTACCTCTGCAGGCCTCCAGCGTCAATGCATATTCCTCTAGGCAGAGTATGAGCTGATCTAAATTTACTAGGTTATTTATTCTGTCTACTACATTTTGCAGAGAGCTTAATTTATGTGTTATATTGGTTTCAGGCATTTTATTTTCAGACAAATTTTTACTTGATATCTTTACATTGCCACTAACCTGTCGCGCATTTGTTTCCTGTGTTGTTCTTTCTTCTTGTTGCTGTGTTTTGCTGGCTCGGAGTGGTGGAAAACTTCTTTCGAATTCTCGCTGATTGCGTCGTTTTTTCCTTGTCTGTTCTGCCAAGCCGGCCTTGCTGGCGATGGCGGCGGGGCTGGCTTGTATTTTTGCTGCGGCAAATTTGTGTTTTTGTCCGGTTGTATTTGCTCGATTTTAAATAAATACACCGGACATTTAGTGCTTATGGCACGGTGTTCGCCCCCGCAGTTCCAGCATTTATCGAAATTTGCTGTGCAATGAATAATTTCGTGTGATCCCGCACATTTCGAGCACGAAATTTGTTTGCAATAGGTAGCTGCGTGTCCATAGGCTTGGCAGCGCTTGCATTGCATTAGCGGTTTTACATTAGCCGGCCACACACACAGAGGTTTATCTGAAGGCTTTATCCAGCGCGGTTTAAGTCTCTGGTCTTTCACGGACTTGACATGTGACAGACTAAATCTTTGTAACTCCACTAACTTAAAAAAGACGTCTGCAGACAACTCTGGCATACTTAATCTGTCGCAGACAAAACTGTCTGTTAGTGGCGAAATCTTTCAACTTATCTGCCGACTTTGTCGAAACTGTAGAAATTCAGTTTTGGCGAAAGTTTTTAGTGAAGGTCTTTACCAGTTCTACTGACACGTTGTAATGTGTTGTTGGTGAGAAGATGCCCAGGAGAAGCACAAATAAAAAAATATGCATTGTGTTTGGCTATGATTAACATACATCTTATGACAAATGCTGCATTCAATAACGGATAACCACAAAACGGTGCAGTAAATGGGTAAAAAAATGGTTACTGTAGAAAGAAACTCTAAGTCATTTGCCTTTACTAAAGGAACTCAGACGAAATGAGCCCGATGATTTTAGAAACCATTTAAGAATGGATACTACAAGTTTTGAAAAATTATTATCTATAGTAAAAGAAGGATTAACGAAGCAGCCAACTGCGAGAACCAGTATCTCCAGAGGAACGTTTGGTAGCCACACTTAGATTTCTTGCAACTGGCAGATCTTATGAAGATCTAAAATACTCTGTTGGAATTTATGGCTGATTTAACCCGTCACTGAAAACTGTTTTGTGTGGTAACAAGAAACCTAAACTGCGTATTTTAACTTTCAGAGAAGTCTTTGCCTGATAAAACCGCGGCGCGTCTGGCGCGTGCTGACCCACTAACGAACAGATTTGTCAACAGACTTTGATTGTGCCGTATAAAGTCTGCAGATAAACCTCTGTGTGTATGGTCGGCTATCATCTTCCTGTTTTCCCAACTAACGCGTACATTCAGTATAGTTTTAATTTTTAGGTTTAAATGCTTTAAAGTGATGGTAGCATCTAATACTACCAGATAAAGCGGTCTTAATGTCTTCTTCATCTGGTAGATTGCTCTTGCATTTATTTCGTGTTCCTCAAGAAGGGCTGTTTTAATGTCTTCTTGGGCGACGTTGCCGTCCAAGCCCCTGAGGACCAAGGCGTGCGTTTTTTGGCTTTGAAGGGCATAACAATGATATTCAGTGTTTTCTCTCTCTAAATATCGTTTTAGTGTCTCGTAATCCTTATCTGTCTGACAATAAACGATCACTGAATTTCTTGTGAATTTTAAATCGTATTTTTCTATTTGCATAGATTTTAAGTTCGATCTTAGCATATTGTGATAAGCCGGCCTTCCTTTAATTACTATCGGTGGCGGAGGTCCACTCTTTGTCTTGGCTGGGGCCTTAGGTTTTTGTTTAGGCTTAGTCTTCGTGAGTATTTGGCGTCGGGCCGGTACATTAGAAGATGCTATGCTGCTCGTTTCCTCTATCTCGGAATCAGTTAATGGCTGAAACCTATTTACCGTTGGGGCTGGGGTGGGCATCCCAAAGTCCAAATTTACTATTTTGAAGTTTTTGCGGAAGGGTATAGTTTTAAAAGGTACCTTAAAAAGGCCGGTTGTGCATCCCCGTCTACCAGGAGAGCAGAATCAGGTAGCGGTGTGGGCGGTGCAACTTCTAGCGGTGGGGCTTCGACGCTGGTACTAGGTTGTTCTACCTCGTTCTGCGGTGATTTTTCGGACTGTTTTTGCGCCAGCGGTTTTTCACCTAGTTTTTATTTTTTGTTGCTGGTCTGATTCTCAGGCGAGCTGTTACTGTCTTCACTATTATTTACCGGTTCCTTCTTTTTTCTACCCGTGTCTATGCGTGCTTTTGCCGATCTTTTATTGCATAATTGGATATGATTTTCCCTGAAATGCACTCTGCATCTTAATACTGCCGTTTTGATACCCCTGGTATCAGACGGTTCTGCAGAGCCTAATACATTTAAAAGATGTGCACAATCATTGCATACTTTGTGGTGTATCTCTAATTTAGAGATAATTCCGTGGGCAATCTCTTGGTTTATTGGCCTGTCGGCGTCAGACTCGAAGGACATCTAGGACATACTGTCCTCGTCTCCGTCCATTATCGTAGGGATCGGGGCAATGCGCCGCACAATCAAAATAAACCACTAGGGTGCTTCCTAGTCTATAACCAAGTTATGACTAGAGAAGTAATGTTATTCTATTTCTAGAAATCCGCGTGAAAGGTGATTTAAAATCTCGCAGTGCTCTGTGTACCCGGAACACCAACAGGTTCTATCCGAATGTCGATTCGCATAGGATCGGTTTGAGATACCGTTCAGGTTCCAAACAAACAAGAAGAGATGATTTAGTATTGTTCATAAACAACCTTTAGAGAGTGTGATGATGAGTGCTGACTTTTGGCAGTAGGCGAAGAAACTGAACCTAGAAAGGAGGAGTAAAGGTAATATTGAAAATATATTTTGCTACGTGTATGTGCAAAGTGGTAATTAGTAAAACTGCGCAAAAATCTCATAGGTAAGGAAAATGTATATGTATTTTAATAACCGTATGGTATTTTATACAACGTGATCCAACGTGAGAAACCATCTCAATACTTTATTCTTTTTGCCTAAATATTCTCTTAATTCTCGATATATCATATAATCAGTGTAAAAAATATATATTTTTTAAGTATTCCTTATAATAATAAATTGTGATTATATAAATAACTATAAGGCATTTCCTTTTCATAGTTATGAGATATCACATAACCCTTCAAACATGACGAATTTTTTGGTCGGCGCAGTTGATGTTATAATGTGATTTCTTTCGTTTCACAAAGGAATATATTTGCATTATCAAAATTAAATATTTATATTATTGCTATTTACAGCTAATATTTTTAGATGATATACTAAGAAAATATTGAGAGTTGAAATGGGTGTCGTATAAGGCAATCCTTAATGAACGCAGAGATTGCGTATGCGGTCCTTCACCCTGAAACCAATAAGGGTGCAACGTGACGTGACGCCCTTTACTGACCCAAATGCAACGACGCTCTCCCAGCGTCGGGTCATATGAGGATTTTCTTAGCAATTAAAAAATTAAGCATCTGCTTCGAGATTAACTGCAAAAAAAAATTCTTAGTAATACTGTAATGAGTCAATATTCATGTGAAAAGGAAATGCCTTCTACGGTTAGTTTCCTTCGCTCATTGTCAAAATTCATCCACATGCTACCTAAAGGTATGTCCACACAAAAGAAATACGTATAAGAACATTTTGTTGCTAGTTGCTGAAACTAGATTATGGAATCCGAAACAGCAACAAAATTATCGTAAACGTTATGTATACACCAAGGAGAGTAATTTAGTCACAGTATGTTGTATGTTACTGCAACAAGAAATATCTGTCTACATCAGCGCACTATGTGTTTCAATATTCGTAAATAATGTGGTGCGACGATCACTTACAGGCAGCAGTGGCTGCAATTGTTATTATTTTGAAAAAGCCGAAAACAATAGTTCGTAAATGTTGGACTAGACTAGACAGACACTTTTAGAAAGAAAGACGCATGATTTAGTAAGTCTCTTAAGCTCATTAAAGAAAGATGATTTAATATCAGAATTCAGGATCGATATAATATGCTATATCCCCATTGGAACGTCTACTACTAACACTTCTCTGATGTACTTATTTCGAATCTCCAAACAAGCAATTTCGTTAATTGTACCAGAAGTATGTGATGCTATTATATCAGTTCTGGAACATCAGATTAAGGTAAGTGTTCAATAAACAGCTTTAGCAAATTTTAACAAAAAGTTTCTTCAGCTTTAAAATTAGGTACATATAGGGATAATGCTGAAAAACGTTCTGTTGTGTTTTGTGTATACTCGGTTCTTAAGCGGCGAATTTCACATGCGACATGTTTTCCTGAAATTATCTTTCAAATGTTGTTTATTTTGCAAATCTTTTAACAATAGGTAGGCTTCTTCTTGTCTTTCGTCGCATGTTTCTTTATTATTTAGCTTTTTAAAGCATCGCCTTTTTGTTGGTCGTTTAAATTCTGTGCCTGTGGCTTTTCCTCGGTAACAGCATATGTCTGTTTTTCCTTTCTTTATCTTTTCACCATCATTTCAGTGTTCCATGTTCACTTTTTGATCGTATACTATCATGATCTACTTCAGGCTGAGTATTTTGTTGTTGAATTGAAACTTGATCCTCTTCCCTTACAAACTGGGTGATATCTTGTGTTTTACTACCTTTTATCTCCCCTCGTTATCATCAACGTCATCCTAAGGACTGTTTGGAGAGTAAGGTTCCTACGAAACAGACAGGTTCCTACAAAAAATAAACTAAATAAATTTTTTATCACTTTTGTTTAAAACTATATAATTTGAAAGTTTTCTATGTGAAAATAGTACTTTTACGCCCAAATAATTTTTATTCCAATCATCTGACTCTTTTGTATTAACGCATTTTAATTTTAAATTAAATTAGATTTAACAGTTAATTTAAATTTTCTTTAATATCAGTTGCCTAGTAATGAAGACCATGGGCGATAGTGGCAAATGCATTCAACGCAATTTGGAATTTTCCCCAATGTGTTCGGGTGATGGATCAATATATATCATGATTCAAGCGCCCAAAAATAGTGGCAGTGATTTTTTTAACTATAAGCAATTCTTTAGTATTGTGTTGTATCTGATGGCAAATGCAAATTATGATGTTATGTACATGAATGTTGGTTCGCAAAGACGCATATCAGATGGAGGAGTATTTGCTAATAAGCGTTTTAAAACGATGTTACTAAATTGCCAGCTTAATTTACCAGCTGATAATGCGCTTCCTAGACGAACAAAATCAGTACCATATATTACTAAAACAGAGTTTTATCCACAATACCGAAACAGAATATTTGCACTCGACGCGCGTTTCGCTAACCATGTTAGCATCATCAGGAGATGATTAAAACTAAAATTAAAATCTACCTAACTCCCTTTTATACTACTGTTTGCTTAATCAAGCGGAACTAAAAGAACCAATCCTGGGATCCCATTAGTCACGCTTGATCAACCAATACAATGCGGAATAGGCCCTCTATCTCTATTTAAACTATTCTTACATTTAATAATTTCCATACTTTCATATGCGTCTAATAATCTCCTATCAGTTATATTATGAATTAATTTAAAATTTTTAATTGTTATTCTATGATTATTATCAAAAGCATGCTCGGCAACACTTGATTTTTCTGTTCTACTATACTTTAAATGAGCCATATGTTCTTTGAATCTCGTCTGTATAGATCTTCCAGTTTGCCCAACATATTTTTGGTTGCAATCCATACATCCAATTTCATATATTCCACTTCTCAATATTTCAATTTTGTCCTTTGGACCACCTAATAATTTCTTAATGTTAAACTGAGTCTGGTATACTAATTTTAAACCTACTTCCTCAAAAATTTTTGGAGTCCTCTAGTATACTGAGGATTATACGGTATCGAAACGTATTTTGTATTTTCATCCTGATTAACGAAAGAACTTGAATCACGAATTAGTTTATTTATTAAGTTAGTATTAAAACCATTCACTTTCGCTATATTCCTAATCGTTTCCTTTACATTATTAAATCGTTCTCTGCTAAGAGGAAAGCTAACCAAACGGTGTAGTAAAAAATGAAAGCTGGCCATTTTATGTTGGTCGCAGTGGAAGGAGTCATTAGGAATATATCGGTTAGTGGCAGTATTTTTTCTATAAATGTCAAATTCTAGTGTGTTATCGTTCCTAATCACTAAAGTATCCAAAAATGGTAGCTGGCCATTGTTCTCGACTTCATAAGTAAATTTAATGGTGGGGAAACGGTTGATTAGTTTTGTTACAAAATCTTCAACATTAGCGGTTTTTGTGTCGAATATCGCGAAAATGTCATCCACATACCTGTACCATACCCTTGGAAAATATTCGAACTTCTCACTGACTTCCTTTTCAAATTTACTCATAAAAAGGTTAGCTAAGAACGGCGATAAACAGTTGCCCATTGCCGTGCCTTCAAGTTGTTGGTAATAGTTATTTTTGTATTGAAAATAATTTTGATCCATGCAAAGTTTAGTTAAAGTTAAATATTTTTGTTTCATTTCGTTATCAAAACTATTCGTCTCAAGTAATTCACCAAGGTATTGCAAGGTCTGTTGGATTGGTACACTAGGGAACAATGAGCTAACATCAAACGAGATTAAAATTTCACCTTCATTAAGAATCGTGTCTTTAATTTTGTTTATGAAATCTAAGGTATTTAGTACTCCTGAATTCTGTTGTTTTATAGGTAAATTTTCAAACCGGTTTGCTAGCCACTTGGATATATTATAAGTTGGTGATCCTATTGTCGAGACTATGGGACGCATTGCCTTCCCAGGTTTATGAATCTTGGGAAGACAATATAGTCTCGGCATAGTAGGATTACTTACAGATAATTTGTATTTGATCAGAAATAAGGTTGTTACATTTCTTCAAAGTGTTTTTAATTTGTGTTACCATCTTAGATAATGGATTCCTTGAGATTCTGTTATAGGGCACGGAATCTATTAAATTATCAACCCGTTGAAAATATTCGCTTTTGTCTAATATAACAAACAACCTTATTACCTTTGTCAGCTTTTAGGTAGAAAACATCTTTCTCCTTCAATCTCTTGATTAAACTTTTTCCTTTTCCAGGTCGAGAGTTAACATTATTATTAATTACATTTTTTGAGATCTGATTTCTGCATGCTTCTCTAACAAATCCTTTAGTAGAGTCAGGAAGATGTTGAATAGAGCTTTCTATATTACCTACAACATCAAGTAAGTTATCCTTTGGTGGAGGCAATGCAAAATTCAGACCCTTGTTTAAAAGATCCAATTCAGCTTTATCAAAAGATTGAGAAGATAGGTTTTCTACAATGTTTACGACTTCCTGAGAACTATCAAACTTAGGTTTTATTTTCCTGAGTTTTTAAGTTTTTTATTGACTGATGACATTTTCTTGATGTATTTTGTATCAATTACTAAAAACATTTTTCTCTGGAACTCGTACCATTCGTCATGTTCAATATTTGTTAATCTAAATGTTAGTTTTTTATAAAGTCTGTATGCTCCTAATTCAAACATACTTCGTTTACTGTACAAATTTTTGATTTTTAAATCCAACCACTTTTGTCTGGCAAAAGAATGTACTTTTTCTGTAACAGGAGAAGATTTAGGTAAAACAATTTTAATAAAATTTGGGAAAACATTAAATTTTTTACAAGACTTTAGAAACCAAATATCTGCACTCACTAGCCTAATCTTAGTAGAAAACTTACGATAAAGGTTAAGGTCTTGAAAAAGGTTGTCTTAGCCTATGGTTCTCCCTCTAAAGGTGTTGCACAGCGACGTGGACAATAGAGGTTTCCATCATCCAGCGGTATTTACATGTAAAAAAAATAATAAACGCCTTAGACCAATGTATACTGCTTATAAAAAATTATACAGAAAAGTATCTTGTGAACCTCAGTTTGACATATGAGGTTGAAAACTTGAAAATTTACTGGTAACAGATAATTTAAAGTTCAGCAAAAATTGTAAATAACTATGAGTAAATAACACTATAAATAATTACTGTTACTCAAGATACTTCCTTTCTTTACTTTGAGATTTGAAATTCAAAGGAAATGATGATTGAAATTAGAAATTTTAAGAATAATTATGAAACTTGTCCAAACAGTGGCTCTCGGCAACCTCAAACAGAAAATAACTGGATTTAAAAAAAAATAGAAAAAACGAGGTACAACCTCTCTTAAAACCAGTCTTACCACTCCAGATAAGTAATTTCTTTACTTAAACTATAAAAATGGGTCTTGGCACATAAACAATAATTTGACGTAAATTACGTCTCAATTATTTAGAGATAGAGATAAGATAATTACTATTTCGCTTTGAGATAGGAACTTAGGTAAACGATAAAGAAAAATAAACCAGGTAAATTCACACACATGTGCTTAAACCTCTTTCATATGCAAATTAATGCCGGTACATCATTGATCAAACGTAACACGATAAGTGATAATAATTATAGTTTGATGTTACAAATAAACTGAAAGACTAATGAAATAAGCCTGGAAAGCCAAAAATTACTATAACCAACAATTTTATTAGGAAAAACCCAGAGAAATTCTACTACAAATTCAATTAACAACCTTTGCAGGAAAAGATGATATATGATAACTTCGCTATAGTATACCAAACTCAGTTTAACATTAAGAAATTATTAGGTGGTCCAAAGGACAAAATTCAAATATTAGAAAGAAGTAAAATATATGAAATTGGATGCATGGATTGTAACTAAAAATATGTCGAGCAAACTAGAAGATCTATACAAACGAGATTCAAGGAACACATAGCTCATATAAAGTATGGTAGAACAAAAAAATCAAGTGTTGCCGAGCATGCCTTTTAATAATAATCATAGAATAACAATTAAACATTTAAAATTAAATCATAATATAACTGATAGAGTATTAGACGCATATGAAAGTATGGAAATTATTAAATGTAAAAATAGTTTAAATAGAGGTAGAGGGTCTATTCCGTATAGTCCATTATATTGGTTGATCGAGCGTGACTAGTAGGATTCCAGGATTGGTTCCTCTGGTTCCGCTTGATGAAGCAAACATGTAGTATAAAAGCGAGTTAGGTAGAGTTTTAAATTTAGTTTTAAACATCCCCTGATGATGCTAACATGGTTAGCGAAACGCGCGTCGAGTGCAATAATTCTGTTTGGTTATTGTGGACAAAACTCCGTTTTAGTGCCCCATAAATAATGAAAATTATATTTTTATGCTTGTTAACTAACCTTTAGAATGCACTATAAATAAAACATACATTTATCTTAAATAATGCACCCGAAATAAATACCATCATTTAAAATTAAACGTATTTACTTTATTAAAATTATTATTGTTATGAACTCACAATTTCAAAGTCTACGCCTATGGAGTATTCTTGCTTTCGCGCAGGTGAGTCGGCAATAGTATATTTAGTAGTGGGGGACGAATCTTGTTCACGGCGAGGTTTCGATCGAGATAAAGTTTTGTTGATGTTGGATGCAAGTTTTCGGATTTTTATGAATGAATTGTCGGGTCTCTTTAGGTTAAATGTCTTTGGTTCTATATTTACCGCGAAAAAAATAGGGTTGTGACTTTTTGGCTGAGTTAATACCGTTGAAGTGACCGTTATATGGAAGTAAAATTCTGCGAGTGTACTTCCACGTGACGTACCTGGATGAAGATAATAATTAAAAAGCAAGATATATAACATATTTAATTGAAAAGTACATGAAGGTTTTGGTCCCTTTTTTACGTCCGAAATTGAGGCAGACGTTGAGAATTGTCGATCAGAAATACTTGCTGCCAGTATGTTGACAGTTCTTTGTAAAACAAGTCTTCACAATGAATTCATTTTGTGTTTTCATATCTCATTGTATGCCACGGAAAGTCCATAGTATACTCGCCTTGTTTTCTATTCTTCTGATCATTTTGGCATTTGAAAACCATTTTGTCCAACATTCCCATGTTAGTCCATTTATCAAGACCCAAGGTCGGCGATTACGGCGAAGCTTTATGACCCTAGCTTATTGAGGCAACGAAGCATTCATGAGCGAAGCCCTCGTCCAAACTATGTTTGAAATAGGTAGGTATGTTGAAAAATAAATTTAAATCAATTCAAATATTCCATATTTTATATCATGTTATGGGCAAACAGTACGCTTAAAACTGTTAACGCTTAAAACTGTTTTGTTCTGTAAGAAATTTACAGTAATACTTAATGGCAATGCAATATAATATATTTAGTTTCACAGACAATTAAAATTATGAATTTTTCTTGAGTTAATATTGAAATTTGGAATATTTGTTTCAACGTTTTCTGCAAAAACAGTACATTAAAGTCACCGTGCACCTTCGTCCCAATTATACATCCCTATTCTTAACTCTCAAAAAACCACATCACCACGCCATAACTCAAACCTTGAGTAGGTGGATCAACTTGATTTTTAAAAACAGTGGTATGGTATGAACGTTAACGTCTTTACCGGATATAGTGTAGGGTACGTCCATAGTGCACCGCTTCTCGCTTCTCGTTTCATCGCGGCAGACTAGCGACAAAAAAAATTATAAAGAAATGGTAGCGCGTGGCCATAGTGCGCCTGTAGTCTCTTTGAACCTGCTTAATCACTTAATCAGACGGGAATGAATTTGTATTTCTTTTTCTCGCAAACCGCGTAACCCGCTCGGTGTTTGATGTTATTTTAAACAAATATTAAATATTTATAAACATTGATTAAAAAGATAAGATCCGTAGGATGGAAGTTGATAAAGATATTTTAATTTCGGAAGTGCTTTTAAAAAATGTTACATGAGACAAACGATTGAAGTATGGTATTCACCAACTTCTGAGCGAGACCTATTAATTTCATGAGTGTGAGTTTTGCTTTCTTGTTTTAATTTATTAGAAACATTATCACTGGCTAATAAAATTCATAACCGATCCTCACGAGATAGCTCCATGATGTCAACTGAGACAAAGCGAGCAGTGCTACCAATTGTATTTTCTATACTACTCACAAAATATAATCCTGATTACTCACAAATTACTCACAATCCCTTAAATGCCCGATTACTTGAAATTACTCAGAATTTCAATACTAAAATGTCTAAGTTTTTAAGAAAAAGATGTATAATACTCCGCTTCGTATATTTGTTTTGGTGACGGAGTGACCCACGCGCCTAATGTCAACATGAATGTATGACGTCATAACTAGTAAGGCTTTTAGGCAAAAAATACTAATATAAAATAAAAATCGTCCAATTTACGCCCAAAATTACGATGCGGTGCTAGCTATAGTTGCCACCTTTTCGCTATAACAGAACATGTAGTCAGACGATTAAGCTGAGATGAGAAAGAACAAAGAAAACCAGCCTTTAGGGAGTTCACAAAGATAAGGTATAAAACTTGGTAGATCCCCGGAAAAAATGCTGAAATTTGGAAACCATTATTATTACTAGCGCCAACATCCAAAGCTGCCCGGCAGGATCCTCTATCCGGCACAACAACTATCACCCTATATTTGTCCACAACAGCACTAACAACGGAAAATAACAATTATTAACTAAGAATGACGTAAGGCGAAATATTTTTTTATATTTTCCATCAGACGAAGTAAAAATATTGAAAAAAAAAATTAATAGTCGATTACTCAAATTTTACTCACAAAATGGCATTACTCAAAATTTCGCTCACACGATTTGAAATTACTCACAAATGTGAGTAATTACTCACAAATTGGCAGCACTGAAAGCGAGACACTAACGCAAGCGGTGCTCTATGACCACCACCTGCTACAATTGCGCAGGTTGACCAAGCCGGTAGAGTAAAAGCCGGCTAGCGAGAAGTGAGCAGCAGTGCACTATGGACGTACTACGGAGGGCTATAGGGTTAGTTTGGCCCTCCGTAGGACGTACCCTAAGACACGCCAGCACGTGAGCAGCCTTTAAGTTTGACGTAAACATAAATGTCATTAAGAATATTGCAGGGTAGAGTCCTATAAATCTGACACTTCTTCAGATTCTATACTATCTATACTCGACCTTAGGACGCCCAGTGACATATTTGCCAATACAATTTTAAATTTGAGTATATCTTGGCCCTCATAGGTAGCCTTTTAAGTATTCCGTTGCCTAAGGTTCAATTTATAATATTTGTTTTGCTCTGATTGTATGTCAATAATAAAATATATTTATTTAAGTGGTTAAGGAGTTTATAAGACAGAATTTTCATAATTTTTTTTTGTCACACTTGAAAAAGAGTTGAATTGAACGACTTTGCTGCCTTAATTGTGTTTTTTGTGATATTCTCAGGATTGGAGGTAGAATAATGCAAAATTGCACCATTTAGCTTTAAACAGCTACAATGTAATCATATCGGAAGACAAGCGATGGAAAATTGATAGATTAATCGAATACCTACTGACCTGTATGAAGATTAATCGTAATTTTCGGAGCTTGTTTTCCGATATCATTACAACCCTCCCAACCACATGCCCTTTAGGCACTTACTTACGTAGACTATCCCATAACTCTCAGCAGCATGCCTAAATTCACTTTTCGCAGGCCCTTCGCTCGCTCCGCTCGCTACGGGGGCTCAAGAAAAGGAAACTAACCAGGTGCTAACCCAAGACATACTCAAAATCAAGAAAAAAAAACTGTTTAGAAATCTAACCTTAAAAAAATAAAAAGAAACCGATGGGGTTTGAACTCGGGTTGCCGAAGTGAATGCCAACCATGCAAACCTCTGGACCATCAGATGCATACAAACCATTTGTTACATCACGAAGTACATGAAACAGCTGAATGCTGAGAGTTATCGGATAGTCCCCAGACATAAATCCCTTAGGCGGGCAATTTTGCTCCAAAACAGAATGAGTAAGCATCGACGTGCGATAGCAGGCTCGGGTTGAAGATAATAGTATATTATTTTATATGGATGAAAAGTAACTTTTCCTCCAAATAAAATATGCTGTTTTTTCTTCGACTGTCGACAAATTAATGCAAAAACATTTCTTTTTAATAGCAAAAATATCTAATTATTATTAAAGATAAGTAGGTTCGCAAGGCGGCTTAGACCGGTCTCGGTGAATAGGCACAGGTTGTTGCTATAGTAATGTAACATAAAGCTGTCAGTGGACACTGTCAACAATAATTATTTTTTTTAAGATTGCGTCTCCGATTGCGTTTTAATTCCGTATTGATAAGCAGTTATTGAGTAAGTTCGATTAAATAATAACCAATTTGTTCCTAAATTACTGATTTTTAGAAATGCAGTCACAAATTGAGTGATAAATACAAATTGTAGTTTAATAAATCTTGAGTTATTGACGCTTATTTTGTTGTCTGTTTGTATTGTATCTATGTTGCTATGACAGCACTTTTACCTCCGCCGGCGGAAAAGTGAAAAGTAAAGCTCCGGCGGAGGAAAAATGAAACTTCACGGCCGCCTACACAGTCGAGTAATGACGGATTTACTGACGTTTGAAGAAAAAAAAATGTATGCTTTAAAAACGTATTGATGGGTATGGTGATTCAGAAACTACAATGTAATCATATCGGAAGACAAGCTAGGAAAATTGGGATTAATCTTCATACAGGTAAGTAGGTATTCGATTAACCTATCAATTATAATGTAGTTTTTTATTCAGATTTAAATTAAGCTTTTCTATTATTTATAAATTTGCATTAATTTTAATAAAAAATAACAGAGTTTAGAAAAACTAGAAAAGAAACACGAATTACGATTTAAAAAAAAACTATTGAATCAAAGCATAAATTAGTAAAAATAAAATAATATTTAAAATAACAGAAATAAACTGAGGTTAACGTTAACACTTTTCTTAGAAAAAAGTTTGGATACATAAGTGTAAGCACAGCCAGATTTTGGACTATGCACTAACTACTCATTTTTTCGCCTTTACTTTAACTTTGTAAAATGCTGAACTATGTAAGTGCCTGTTTTTTTACCGTCAAAATTGTTTCGCACACCCACTTACTTTGTTTGTATTTTGTTCCGGTATATTTTTAATAAAATGTTTTTTTATTTGTCTACGTTTTGTCGAGTTGTTATTTTTGTTAAATAAAGATTAGTTTTGTTGGGAATTCAGATTATAAAGATGGCGAAACAGTATCCTGATTTTTTAATCGAGGAAATGTATGTTTTAAAAAATATTCTCATAATTATGTAGTTTTATATGTTGCCTAATGGTAAAACAGGCCCTGAGTGTACAGTGTACTTTAAACTGCTATAAGTAGAACTGTTTACTACGACACTTAAAAATTAACTAATCCTTTCAACAAAAATCATTAAATTCCTCCAAAGCGAGTAACACCAAATTATATATATATAAAAATTCATAAACAAATTAATTTACCAAATAACCCCTTATTATCAAACTAAATACCAGTTAACCAGTAATTAAATATGGCATTATAATTGTCATCTTGTCAAAGTCAGTTTAAAGCCTGACAATCTGCAAGAGCTTTTTACTGTTTTATTGTATTTGCTAACCATTTTCATTTTTAGTTTTTTGCTTTTCTTGAAAACGGTGTCCGAATAGACACCGAATCGACGAAACTAGGTACAAATTTCATTAGGGTCACTAAACTTGCACTTGTGCAGTTTACATCCTTGAGCCGGGGCCGAAGTGGCTCTATAACAATCCAAACAAAATTTCAATCATTTGTGGAGCAAAAGGCAATCAATTCCAGGGTACGACATTTTGTATAATAAAGTTTTACTTTCATGACCTGTATTAGGTACGTGACGCCACCTCTTGGATGGCGTGCACGTTATGCAGCTCAGATTCGGGATAAATCTATATGTCAAGTAAAAAGAGATGATAAAGAAAGCAGGGATTAAAAAAAATTACACGGCGCCCGATTACTAAGTTGCGCATGTTTTTTCGATCGAGGTATACTTTTGAATTTTTTATAGGTCTTTGGTCACTGATTTATAATATTGTTTTTGTAAGTGTTGTCTTGTGTCTAGTGTAAAAATCCAGCCTCGAAGTGGCGAATTCTTTAACGAATCATCTTATAAAACGAGTGCTTTATTAATTTTCTTTCCATTTAGCAAGTTAATTGGTAATAGTATATTATGATATAAGTGTATAAGAGGGCCTTTAAAGCACGCGCGACATATTTCAAAACACGACGCGCAGCGGAGTGTTTTGTAAGTCGCAAGGGCCCTAAAGGCCTCTTATACACGTATATTTTTTATTACGAATGCATCATAATCTCAAACATGATTTAAATATTAAACTTAAGGTATATATTGACGAATAAATTAATCTGTCACATTTGACATGATCAAATGTTTCTATAGCAACCTTTTAAAAAATAGGTGCACCATAAACATCATTTTAAGCACGCTGCACTGTGCGATAATCGTTGATTATGATGCATGCGTAATAAAAAAAAATTATAAGCATTTTATAACAGATTTGAATGTAAAAACATCTAAAAATCATGCTTTTATTCTATGCAACATTTTCCTAACCTAAAAATCACCTACTCGCGTACGTCACATGAGGTGAAATAAGGTGGTCATGTTACGTCAAAAAATTGGTGACCAACGTTAATAAATTATAAAACAAAGTGGGTGCCGAAATACTCTCACTACTACTCTCATTTGCGTTTCATAATGTTTCATAATTTTTTAGTAATATGCAAAATCATATTTCATTAACTCCCACTGATATATTATAGATTGAACACCAAAAATAGAAAACAAAAATGTTAAATATGATTATTAAATAACTGTTTATAAAAATAATATATGAAATATAATTGGAATATAATACTAGAGAATTTTTAGTTTGCACCATACTAATCTGTCTTGCTAGAACCCTAATAATCCCTTAATTTTTTTTTGTTTCGAGTTTTAATCATATAACGCGGCAACGCTGCTGGTGTTTCTCTAAGGGTCAACTCCATTTTTATTAATAGGAAATATACTAAACGTTATCCGTTTCTATAAAAAGAAACCCAGAAATAGAATTAAATGATTTTTATATTTGAACGAATATAAATAGTTTCAAGTTAGCTTGTGACACCTCTATTTTTCTTGCGATATCAAATAGCCAGACCTAGATAAGTTTTATTGCAGTAAGAGACAAAAGGCGTTATAAAGGTACACACTGTCGGCACAGCTTACCAAACAATCAGCTATCCAACTCTTAAAATTTGAACGATATGCGCATTTCCTCGCGCAGGCCGCCATTCTGGGTTAAAATCTATCAAATTCGACAGTGTTGGCTCGTCGCTCGTGGTCGTGTCAGATGAGTTGTTTGTGTTAGCCAGTGTCGTAGTTTCAGTTTAGTATATATGTTTTCTAGTTACAGTAATTAACAGTGTACATACGTTCTTGAACAAACTACTTATTTTATAATATATGTGCTTGTATATAATAGAAATGGATAAACCGCTTGGTGGACACGTTTGGGCCGCTAAAAACTGCAGTGCGAAAAGTTATGAATATAACAAGAAAATAAGTTTTTTTTTTAGATTTCCCAAAGATGCCATTAGATAAGTTTTTTTGACAAGCATCTTAAAAATGATGTACTTTTGTAGCCTAGAAATATATTTCATTAATGTAAGCATAGCTGTTTTTACTGGAATGTAAGTAATTATGAATGTAATACTTCTTACTATGATATTGTTTATCATAAAATAAAGATTATGTTACAAATTACCTTAAACAAATTAATTGTTTTAGTAGTTATTTGTGTTTTTAGAGCGTAAAGTAACGGATTGCCGCTTGAGAACGAATATTACCGTGGAGCGCGTTAACCTTTCGAAAATGGCAATCTTACTTCGCGCTCAAAAAATACACAGAACTTTTTCTATAGTCGCATTTTTTTAAATTAAATGCACATTTTTCTCTCTACTTATTCTGAAATTTGCAAATGACTTGTCATTTTTCGCATATTATATTCGGGCATATTTAAAGCAGGAGTGTCAACCATTGTAACAAATGAACGACTGTCATTTATTTATACTTTTGGTTGCCATCACTATCCATAGCACACTCGACGGAAAAAGTGAGAATTTTCTTTTCCATGTACGCTTTAGAGCATAAAATAAGGATGCCGCGGCGTTCGTCGATTTTGCGATTTCAATTCAAATTACTAATTAGTTATTTTGCGCACGGCTGAAGAAAAAACAATTATTGTACAGGGTGGCCCGTTTAAGAGGGGCCTATAACTTATCTCGAAAACGACGGGGGTTGCAAAAAAAATTAAATACAAAAGTTGCTCCTAGTAAAATAATCTTCATTTTTTTTATCTTTTTTAATCGACACTTTTTTATATACAGGGTGATCAAATAAAGTTATATTTTCTTCAGTGAAACACCCTATATTTTATTACATTTTTGGATTCTATTTAAAATTCTAAGCATATTTGATGTATGATGTTATATCTCTAGAGTTAGTACTTTCACAGCTATAAACAGTTGAAAATCGGTACTTTGGTAACTTTTCACCCTGGTATCAAGAATACCATTAGAGATTGAGCAAACTGAATTTCACATTCCTATCTGAACTTTTCAAGAGCTATCTGACGATACTAACTAGCAGGGGATACGATGGGTACCAAATCTGGTACCTCGGAATGTGAAATTAATTTTACTCCGTCTCTAATGGTCTTCTTGCTACCAAAATGAAACTTAGCCAAAGTACCAGATTGGCAGATTAAGACTAAGAAGGAATTTCCAAGTGGAATTTCCATCAAGGGAAGAGTGGCTGTCAGGCCAGGTACGTACGCCGAGCGGCGTACACGCATGGTACACTGACGGCGCATGGATGGCTAATACACAGTCATCCGGAGCCGGTGTATACCTAGACAACACTAAATCAGGAGAAAGCACTCCGTTGGGGAAATATGCCACTATTTTCCAGTCTGAGGTGTTTGCTATTTTGAAAGTAGCAACCAAGGCGGAGGTAACAGAAGGTGTAGAGAGTATATATATTTACTCGGACAGTCAAGCCGCTTTCAGGGCGATCCAAAGACCCAGGGCAAGCTGTAAGCTAGTTCAGGAATGTAGAGACGCCCTAGACAGATTGGCTGTGCGCAAGGAAGTAAGACTCAGATGGGTTCCAGGGCACAGCGGCATCGAGGGCAACGAACGGGCCGATGAATTGGCAAGACAAGACTCAATGAGCCACCTCGTCGGTCCAGAACCTGGTCTGGGCTTAAGTAAAAGGCAAATCTCTCAGGAACTAAATAACTGGGCCTGGAACAAGACATAGCACAATTGGAGAGGAAAAGAAGGATGCAGAAAAGCCAAAGAAATTATTCTAAATCCTGACGGATCCAGAGCAAGGCGACTGCTAAAAAGGAGCCGAGTGGACATCAGGAACTTGATAGGTATTCTGACTGGGCATGGAAGCCTAAACAGACATCTGCACCTTATCGGCGTGAGGGACAGCCCACTCTGCCCGAACTGCGGGACAGGGGAGGAGTCCTCATACCACTATATAGGAATTTGTGATAGGTGGAGTCGCCTAAGGAGGAAGATACTGGGAGCACCAACACTTGCTCGGGAAGATCTAAAGGATCTGGACTGGGAGGACGTCCTCACCTTTATCAAGGTGACGGGCCGTTTCAGTGCGGGCCGGGTGTTGGAAGTAGCCAGGTAGGGCGAGGGCGGATCGGGGATGGTGAAAAGGGACTTATAGGCCTACTTACCGAGCTTCGGCCCCCCCACCCTTACTACTACTACTACTACTACTACTAGGCAAAGTACCGATTTTCAACTGTTTATAGCTGTGAAAGTACTATCTCTACATCAAATATTCTGAGAATTTTAAGTAGAGTCCAAGAATGTAATAAAATATAGGGTGTTTCATTAAAAAAATTAACTTTGTTTGCCCACCCTGTATATAAAAAAGTGACAATTAAAAAAATACAAAAAAAATCAAGCAAAAAAAGTAAAGATCATTTTACTAGGAACAACTTTTGTATTTAGTTTTTTTTGCAACCCCCGCCCCCGTAGTTTTCAAGATAATGTATAGGCCCCTCTTAAAAGGGCCACCATGTACAAAATTAACATAATTTAAAACTCATATCCATAGCTTTTTAAACCTTAAATTATATTAAATATTAGCTTCACATACATGTACCTCTAAATCGCTTACAAAAGGTTGGTTTACAAACACACAATAGATGTGTACTTTTAGGTATAATCAAAGAAAATTCTACTACTTTTCTTTGGTATAATATGTTGTCTTAGGGCAAGGACATGGCTCATAAGTAGTCAAAGAGAAGACTTATTAAATATGGACAGTGACAGACTTTATCAGAACTACAGGCTTTACAGTATCCATTTCGAGCCAAAAATGTTTACAAACAGCCAGCTTTGTCGTTTAAATCACAATGCAGTACCTACGATTTTTAGAGAATTCGAGGAATCCTCAAAAAAATGATCATCCTATTGTTCTTGAGAGCCCGTTATTTTGTTTTATATAGATACATATTTGATAACAAACCTATGTTATACCTTAAATAGTTATTTTTGTAAAATAAATCAATATTTCTATGATTCCAGTGGTTTATATTTCCTTTCTTCCCGCTTAAGACAATATCTTATAAATAAAAAAACTAAGTATAGGTACCTATATTTAAAACAAAAAGTTGATATCTATTTTTTTGGTTTAGCGAGAATGTAGGTACACAAATATTCAAATAAAAATTAACTAAAACCGTTGATTGCATCCAATCAACGATAAAACTAAAAAAAAAAAGATATAATATCAAAACTCCAATCCTGTCTATTTAAAATTGAATACTCCTTATCCCGGCCCTGCGTTTTAACCCGAAATGGCGTCGGTCACGCCAGATTTTTATTTCCACTTTGACAGGAGAGTCGGCTAGCTGATTGTTTGGTAAGCTGTGCTGTCGGCTCGGCGGTGCCTGCGAGCTACATTGACTCAGGGAGATAAGCCCAGCCCGTAACCTAGCCCCATGCCCGACAAGTATCGGTGGATAGAAGCCAGACAAGACAAATGTACAATCGGTGCCGACAAATACCTTACACTCTCACAGCCTTCGAAATGCCAAGTAAAGAAGAGATGCAACCTTGCAGACCTTAAGGGGCAGGCAGAAAATCTAGGCACTGGGAAAGATAACCTGGTGAAAAGCTGCGCCGAAGAGACTGGAGACTTCCTAAAAGCCTTGAACTACAAGGGCAAGAGAAAAGTCCGATTGAGGGGAGCTGCGAAGAAGTGAAGGAAAGGCTTTAGCAGCTGGGGTAAAAGACCGAAAAGACTTCGGTATGATGCAACAACCTCAGATAAGCATGTCATCAAAGTACAAGTAAACCATATCACTACCATTGAGTCTAATAGACTTTCTTTCAGCCTAATTAGGAGGCATCAAGGTAGGGATAATGGTGGCAAAATACTCCCAGGAACTGCGAAAAACAAACATTTTAGGGCAATAGGCTAGACAGGGATGCAGCTATGGAACAAAAAAGAACGTTTCGGTGGTTAATTTGGAAACATGCAGTCTTATCACTCCTCTCCGCAATTCATTGACAATCCCTCAAGTTTTCGCTGTATGTAGTCCGACTGACGAGGATGAAGGAACCTTTGCTTTCTTGGTAAACGCGGCTGCTTGGGCTTTTGCTGCATTCAACCGAACCAAATTCCTATCGCCCCAAGTTCGAATTTTCTCCAGATCTTGATTAATTGTTGTAATCTGTCTGCGGTGATAAGTCTCAGTCGCTGCTAAAAGTTTTTCTGATTTGAATCAAGAAATAAGGGTACTATCATCTGCAAAACTGTAAACCGGATTATCGATTTCGACAAGCAGGTACTTAATATAGATGAAGAACAGAGTTGTTGAAAGTATTGAGCCCTGATACATGCCCGCATTAATGACAAATGTGTCTGAGATATCTCCATCAACTGTAACGTGCGAAGATCGGTTCTTAGAGCTCTTTCACACGAGGATTCTGTATGCGAGATACGCGTATCCGAGATACGGCATCGCGGTGGAAAACCTGGACTGCTGCATCAAATTCACGTATTTCTTCAATCAGTACTAAAATAGTCGCAGTACCGTGCATAAGTTCATCAGTATAGCGCGTAGTAAATAATACCTATGCCGATTCAATTTATACTGAAAAATATCCTGCGTCTATGATATATTCTCCGTTGCAAAAGTATCCATGTCTGCACCAAAGAGATATAATCTCTTTGGTCTGAACAGGTGCTAATAGGTCCATTTGAATGTATATTTAACCTGTATCTCGGATACGAGAATCTCGCATACAGTATCCTCGTGTGAAAGGGCTCTTAAAGAAATTGGCAAGCCAGCTGGAGAGAGACGCAAATTATCCGTAGTTCTCAATTGCCCTACTAGATATATAAGTGACATAGGCCAATATATCGCCGAACTCTCTTTGCGAAAACCCTATTGGTTATCGATTATCGCTAATTATTATGTTGGTCTCGAGATACTTGAGTAGTTGCTGATTGACTACACGTTTCATGATTTTGGAGATTATTCGAAGCAAGGCAATTGTGCAATAGTTTGAGGATGTGGTTGTCTTGCCTTTTTTGGAACAGGTTGTACTCGGCGATTTTCCAAAAAGATGGGCAAATCTCCTTTTGGTAAGACAGAGAAAAAGTCTGGAAAAAATGGGAGGATGGCAGGTATTCCGCCGAATAATCTTGTCAAAGCTAGATAAACTATATGATCCTAAAATACTCTCGCGAACAACTATTAACACATCTCCATGGCAAGATTCAGAATGACAGAATTTATTTAACAACCTATAATTTAGTAGTCAAAATAGTTCATCAAGCTTCAATGCTCATAAAAAAGCACAACGCCGGACATAAAAGACTATCTAAAAATATTTCAAGTTCATCTACATTGCACATTGACCGACTGATCAGAGATACCAAAGGAACGCCCTTTAGAAATTCCGCATTATCCGTACTTTCATTCGAGCCAAGCTCAGAAGCCACCAATGTATCCGAGATGTTCATGTTCCCCAGGGATAGCCTCTGAGATTAACCCACTCTTAGGAGTAATAAAATTTGGCGACATAGCACTGGATTCAACCGTATTAGTATAACATATTCATACGTTTGTAATGATGGTACCTACACTAAACGGAAATTCAATTTTTACCATTACCCAACTATTTTAGAACACATTTAAAAATTGAAAAACCAGCATTTGATTTTCTATCGAATTTCTTGACAAATACTGATATTACCATTTAAAGAGGAACAATTTGTTTGTCGCTTCCAGTTAATTCCGATGTATTCCGACAAGTATCAAATGTATACCTTAAATTACACCGAGGTTATAACCTGAAAAAAAATTCCAATGAAACATGGTATATTTGGTTATGTAATTTATTTTAATCTATGTATCAGTTTTACCTGCGGGATTCTGCTCATGAGATTTTTAAATGCGTTGTTTATTCTTTTTACTATATGTGTTCTATGTATTTAAAGAATATTTCATTCATCTTTAATTATTTACTTCTTACTTTGCTGAATTTTAATTATGTTTTAATTTTTATTCTTAGCATACGTTAAATATTTGCCATGTTTTATGCATTTTTAACCTGTTGTTATTGTCAAGTTTGTAATTTATTATTTTATTTTATTGATTGCATGGTAGTACATTTTATTTATTCAGTTTTATTTTAATGTCTAGGATAGTAACAGATTGACCTATCTATGGTATTGCCAAAGTCAATTATTGTATAAAAGAGATAGTATCTATCGAATGATTTATTTATTTGGTATTTATCAATTAGGCTTAGTATTTATTAGATTAAGGATACTTTGTCAACAAGAACTTCTCTTTTTTTTTCAGATAATAAATAATATTTAAAGTAAAGCAAAAGTATAATTTTGACAAAAGTCGAGCTAAAATAATAATTTTCACTACCCGATTTATAAGGCGGCAAATATTATTTCCGTATGAGGCGACAAAAATCACGGGATCGGCTCTGATGGTGCATTTTACATATTTCTAAAACATCAGGTCTAATATCACAAAAAGTTACTCTAATTTCGTCTTCTATGTTCGTAAGTCTTTTGCGTATCTTAGTTTTTTTTTCTTATCGTTGGAAAACCTATTTTAAATTAGCATTTTAAAATATATATATGGGAATATTGCATCTTTATATGTATGGAAAATAATTCCATAAGTTCACTAAAATTGTCACTTTGAAGTGAAGGAAATATTTTCATTGAATTTGTTCTAATTGCGCAAAGTTTCTGTACTAATATATCTGTTTTTAAAATATTAAAAATTGATTTGTGTAAATCATATCATATTTATTTAAATAGCCACTTCCGACTTTTCACGGAACAGCTATTGAAAACCACTATCATAGAGGCATGAGATTTCCGGCCATTTTTTAAAAGCTTTAAAAACCTATGTATATAATTGCTATAAAAAATTTAAGTTCCTTCTAATATGATGTTCTTAGCATTAGTAATTAAAAATTCAGAATCCGTTTTTTTTTACAAATAAATTATTCAAGTTTTTATAGAATTGAAAACCTTGGTGTGTTCTTTGAAACAATCTAATTAAGAAGATTAATTATTTTTTAAGTCAATTAGAGACCTTTCACGCAATAGTATTTTCTGAAACAAATAAAAAGCAGATTATTAAAATTATGTTGTTACAAATGGTGATATGGATGGATGCACTCAAAAGGTGTTGCTTACGTTTCACAACTTGTAAAGGACATACGTAGTTTCGCTATTAATAAATATAAACTGCTCGTCAAAAAAAACGACGCACCTAGTTTTTTGGACAATATTTGAAAGCTCGTTATTGGACACCTACTTAACCGATTTTAAAAAACTTTGGAAATTCTGTATAGTTGGTTCTTTGGTTCTTATATCTAATTTTTGGAATAAGATAATTTGCACCTAACATATACTACAGGGTGTTAAAGAAAGAGATGTTTTTTTTAGAAAACTTCAAGTTATCCCCATTTATGGTGTAGTTGAGATTGATAGTCGTAATACCTCTCTTTACTTACAGTTAGGTAATACCTCGGGACGTTTTTAAGATTTTGCGGATATCTTGGCTAACTACGATTATATGGCAATTTTTCGAAAATCGTCGATTTTTTTCCAGTTTAGTCCCAATGATGAGCAAACTACGGAAGGTATCTATGAATTGTGAACACGGCGTCTTACGGTAGGTCATATGCTACCAGTTTATGTACGTTACGTGATCCAGTAAACCAGAAAGTTCAAATTATGGGATATGTTTTACACAAAATATTTTTTTTTTGAAAATTCAAAATAGAAATTCAAACCAAAGAAAATTATACTTGTAAACTTAAAATGCGACCTTAATACCATGGATTATTAAAAATGGGGTATTTTCTCGAAACGGTTTTTGATTTTTGGTGATAAATCAGTCAGTTGTCAAAATATGGTAAAATAAGGATATTACTTCGTGTAACGTTACCATAAATATGTAAACGAGTTTTTGTCTCTTACAACCGTTCAAATTACACTCGAAATTACCTTCGAATATACAGGGTGATTGAAAAAGTAAAATGGTAATAAAGAATTCATTTTTTAACAGAGGATCCTATTTAAGTACCCACCTATCATTTCAATTCTTAGGTATTCTAGGGACCATTTAGTAATATTCGTGCAATATTTTGTGTAAAACATATCCCTTAATCTGAACTTTCTGGTTTTATGGATCACGTAACGTACATAAACTGGTAGCATATGACCTACCGTAAGACGTCGTGTTCACAATTCATGGATACCTCCGTAGTTTGTTCATTATTGGGACTAAACTGGAAAATAACGACAATTTTCGAAAAATTGCCATATAATCGTAGTTAGCCAAGATATCCACAAAATCTCAAATACGTCCCGAGGTATTACCTAACTGTAAGTAAAGAGAGGTGTTACGACTATCAATCTCAACTACCCCATGAATGGGGTTAACTTGAAATTTTGTAAAAAAAACAACTCTTTCTTTAACACCCTGTAGTATATGTTAGGTGCAAAATATCTTATTACAAAAATTAGACGTAAGAGCCAAAGAATCAACTATTCAGAATTTCCAAAGTTTTTTAAAATCGGTTGAGTAGGTTTCCAATAACGAGCTTTCAAATATTGTCCAAAAAACTAGGTGCGTCGTTTTTTTTGACGAGCAGTTTATTTACCATATTGTTGATGAATTTTTATTAAATTACTCATACTTTCATAGATATATACAGGGTGGCCCAGCGAAATGGAGGCTAACGTGCTTTTATAACAAGATAATTTTTCAAGGTAGAGCTTGCATTGTATTCTTCTACCCCTTTAATTAAATAATGGTAGAAGTAGCTTTGAAAAGTTTAAATGCATGGCAAAGCAGCACATCGTTTAAAGGTACTTTAATTTTAACATGCAAGGCTGGATCAACAATTTTTGAGAAACTACGATCTACAGCTGGATAACTTAAAGAAGTTAAAAAAGTGTGAGTTGTAAATTATGTTGAAAAGATACTTGTTATTACGACTTGCTTTCGTGAAATATTTGAGTACTTAGTTATTTTATTTGATGTTATTCGGTCACAACACGTTTTAGAAAATCTTCTAAACGTTCGTAAACTTTACTTTTTTAGTAATTGTCGCATAAATAAATCTTTGGAAAAGAAATCTGGCGTTCTCTTGGGTCATGGTATCTTTTTACAATCCATAGACCTGGAACCGTTGTATACAAATTATTGTTGAACGTACTTTAAGGCATGAGTCGACAGTGGTCTTGTAACAACTGTGACAAATGCATATCTGATTCGAATTATTATATATGAGAAAACGACAATTCCACACATTATTTCTTTCTGTGATAAATCCGTATTAGAAACAACCGTCTAGGGTACCTACTAACTTTTCGATGCAAAAGCTGCATATATGCGTAATGGCTGAATGGATCAGAATTTCCCAAGTCTTTACGGTCTAGCGAAATTCTTCCAACGCCCCCGGTGGTGTAGTAGTTAGACGTTCTGATTGTCTTTCGTACGCCCCGGGTTCGAGTCCCGTCGCCGCGTCGGTGGCAAGACGTGTTTTGTTTTTTTTTAAGGTTATGTTGCTTTTTATTAATTTACTTTTTTCTTAATTATGGGCATGCCTTGGGTTAGTTTTGGTTATTTTCTGTTGGTTGCGCCCCCGTAGCGAGCGAAGAGCCATGCAAAGCCATAATAAAACCTATTCTTGTTTCGCCACTACGCATGTCCGCAGCTTTTGCATCGAAAGTTAGTAGGTGCTCGATTCTTGTGTATTAGGTTATTTTTAGCGATTTATCTATGGGTATTAGGTTATTACAATATGATGCATAACGACAAGTATTTCAGTTTGCGGTGTCAGAAAAGCCAGACAATCGTAAACAAACCAAATGTAAAAAAAATCGTTTAATCAATATATTGATCATCGCAGCTTTTAAAGCTTGTAAAGTTCTAAAATTCGAATGTAACACTGGTTCAGTTAATATCAGACACAACAATTCACTTGGTCCAAACCCAGATCGACCTTATCTTGTTTTTATCATTTTTATTGGCTATACTACCTACATGATATATGTTTTACATATTATTGGTTACATAACTGAACTTGTATTAAGACGAGGGTAACTAGGCAACAACACCCCTACAAAAAGGACAAAGTGCTCAACCAACTTTAGCTCGTAACGTCATGGATGTGAGCCTATGCTATTTGGAGCGAAGATGTAAGAGAAGTGGCAAATCCAGAAATCAATGCGCCCTCTGTGCAGAAAAAATTTGAACCTAGAAAGCGAGTAATCATCGACCGGCATTTGGCCATTTTACATGTGGTTTTCGTCGAAATCGTATCTTTCAAAGCATTTATAGACTCGTGTATTCGTGTTTTTCATTTTATAGTTGCTTTTGGACGTTTACTGGAGAGAAAAGTGTATATCTTTGTGACTACAAACATATAACCATGGCTTCTGGCTCGAAAACTAAGCATAAAACAAATTGTTGAGTTTACGATTACCATTCCAGAAAATGAAAGGACAAAAACATTCATTTCCACTATTTCCCGAGCCAAAATAGTGGTATTAAAGTTAAACTAACAAATGCAGCAGGAGTTGAAGAAGAGATGTATAAAAAAAAAGAAGCAATTTACAGAGGACGAATCAAAGGAAAATATTTTAATTTCAAAAGCCAGGGGACATATCGAAAGAGTCAATCAAACAATGTGAATCTTTAACATTTTAAATACTCCCTTGCCGAATAGTTTAATACAAGTTTTTGATGACATTATGTTAATTATCTGCGGAATGGTAAATTTGCAAACTCCAGTGCTCTCGAATAACAAATTTTAGATAGGTATTCTTAGTTTTTTTTGTTTTGCTTTTTATTATAAAGTAAGTTTAGTGTAAAATAAATGGTTGTTTTTATTAGATTTAATTTGTATAATTGGAAAACATTTATTTAATGCAACTCAATATTACAATACAATAAATACATAATTCTCTAATCAGTGCTCTAAAGCTCTGGCCTCGAGAATACTAATTACAACTTTTGTGTCAGAGAGATTCTAACTAATATTTAGATACCACTTAGGTTGTTTTACAAATGCATTATAATTATAAGATCAATCGACTTACCTGTAAGGAAGATCGATCGGAATTATCCGAGCATCTTCGCCGTCCCTCATTACACTTTGTAGTATACAACTTTTTCCCAATCGGTACAATTTTTAAAGAAGTTATCTAAAAACATTGTGATTCAGCCGACCCTGGCTAGCCGCTCGAGCTTATCGCCTTGATGCGTCATTACAATTTTGGTTCGTGCGATTTTTGATTACATTGCATTTGGGGTGAAAGGGAGAAGGTAAAGACTGGGTGGGCTTGTAATGAGGGACGGCGAAGATGCTCGGATAATTCTGATCGATCTTCCTTACAGGTAAGTCGATTGATCTTATAATTATCCTTCGCATCTTCGCCGTCCCTCATTACACTTTGTAGATGTTTAAAGTATTTGCGATGTAATCTACATTAACTGAAAATTGCGATATTTCTGTAGTCATAGATTTGTAAGGCCCTTTTTATAAACTAAAATTCAAATTTATAACCATTAGATTTAATAACACACATTATGAAGGTACATATATCATGTTTAAGCTTAACTGATATTAACCTTTAACTTATTTTTAATACTATAACAATATTCTTATGTAATAAGATAACAAGTTGGTAAGTAAGTTATAATTGTAGCTCCATATTTATATGATTCTATAGAAATTATGGTTCAGTAAACAATATGCAAATCCAGTGGGATTATCCACGCCAAGTTTGTTATAGAATTTTGAGAATACTTTTGATTTTTCTGTCGAGCCAGCTGTCTTTCTGAATGGTTTGTAATGTAACTCCAATTCTTTGAGCTGCTGAAGTTGCCCCGTGTCGCGTGCTGTGTACCCCAAAGATTTCCGTGTTTATACTGCTGGCTCTTAGTATTAACTTGACCCATCTGCTAATGGTTTGACTGCTGTCTGGGTGATAAGGCTTTTTGTGAGTGAGTATTACATTTTCTTTGGTTTTGCTACTTGTGGTATCGATTGCATCTGCAAATGCAACGATCTATTAGCATATTTACAGTATCTGTGAATGCCGTAATTTCTGTTTTTGAACAGAAAAAATAGGTATGTTCACTAGCTGCAACTGCAATTGCAGACAGTGGAGGGTACGATCGATTGTATCTGCCAATACAACGAACTGTTCACCTTTTATTGACTGGTAGCACCCTTTTTTCTTTTGTGCGTTCTATGTAAGTCTCTAATAGTGTGGCTATACATAGTTCAGGTTGATTGGTAAAATAAGGTAATATCAAATTAGGTTGAAGCCTGTTTAAGCCACCTGCTTTTATTTTATCCGGGAATCTGATTTCAATTATGTATGCATATTTAAAAATATTGTCTATTTTTACTTCCGGGTTGTCAGTGTGCCGGTGTGCCGTTATTAGTATTAAGAGTGTTACTAGCTTTAAAGTTAGATTTGTAGATTTAAGGATTCGTGAAGGTACATGCTCTTTAAGAACTGTAGAACTGGGTAGGAATCCCAAGTAAGTAATTGAGTACTTTGGATTTGGGGGTCTTATGTTAAATGTTCCATTGAGAATCCCTTTTATAACCGCTTCGTCTTTTGTTTAATATTCAATATTGGAGAAAGTGCAGATTTGTGTGAGTTCATGGTAGAGTAGGATGACTCCGAAGACAATTGAATGTTTAGGAGCTCAATAAGTTTACGGTTTTGGTATATATTTGTTGGTGCTTACAAAACCAGAAATTCCCCTATTTATTATAAGTATTTCCGTATTGTTTGAGGGCGCTATCTGTCAATGATTAAATAATCACTTTTATCGCTTCATGAGGTACGCTTTATTATAGAAAGGCTCTCCTGCAATGGGGAAGTTTCATAAATTTTTTATTTTATTTTTTTTATTTTTTTTTATTATTATTGCTGATTTTGATAGCCCATGAAAAATAAGTGAACACGTGTTTTTCTTTTTTCTATAAGCCAAAAAATGAGGCAGATACAACGCCTTGAGATGTGCTTATGACGTCACAATACACATGAATTGTTACGTCACACCATGCATAGTATATTTATATATACAAAACTAAAAACTGGTATAGCTCTTGTAATATTCATCTTAGTGGAAATAAAAAATACGTATCGATTTCTTTTTCACTCTTCTATAGTTCGCAATAAAAAATAATCAGTTTAATTTCTCAGGAGACTTCCTAATTTCCCTACAGCCAGGGAAATTTTCTTCCACAATGGTTGTTTCTCTCTGCAAGGAGATGTGAGTAGGTATTTTTCAGGGTAAAAGATAATAGACTGTTCTGCCAGTAGGTCCCTTTTCTCTTGTGTAACCCCGAAAAATGAGCATTGTTGCGCGGGAATAACTACGCTTTTTTCAGAATTTATATAAAACCTAAATCTTGTAATGTTTGTGTAATTTAATTTATACTTTTAAGCTCTCTTTTGAATTACCAATAACTAGCCAATCGACTAAGTAGAGTACAGTTTTTATACCCTTTAATTTTACATATCTTACAACTGGTTTCAGTTTTGTGAAAAGATATGGAGCTGTACATAAACCAAATGAAACACAATTAAATTGGTATAATACGTTGCAAAAAACGAATCTTAACAACTTTTTTGACTAGGGTGCATAGGGATAAGGAAATATGCATCCTTAAGATCAGTTTTCCCCAAGAATGCGTATTTAGGAATTAAATTTTTTGCTGTGCTATGTAGTCTTCTATTTTGCTAACCGGAGTGGTGTCCAATTGAAAGGCATTTTATAATCCTGTACCCACTCTATTATTGAACTGTTCACCTTTAATTTCTGCCAATTTTGAACGAATAATTCTAGTTCAGACGGTTGGCTAATTAAATTATTGAAAGGGTGGGCTAAGGCACTAATCCCAGGGACCATAGTTGTTTCTGTAATTGATACAGTACTTGTCTTGGCAGGATTTAGTACTCTCTTTGAGATTTAATTTTGATGGTCTGAGGACATTACAGTTGGCAGCTGGTGGATACTTCTCTATCCTACTGTTTTTTTTTTTATCTTTTAGTCTTTTTAATAAGTGATTGTACCATCTTCTGAGTATGTAGTTCTGGCCTCGCAGGTATAATTTCCTCGTTTTTTTTTTTTTTTTTTTTTTTTCCTTTTAA